>JAWQFJ010002287.1:70289-79836 GCA_034096865.1 Theodoxus fluviatilis
GTCATACAACCACCATGTACTCCATTGCTTTTCAGGTGGACTCACCCATCAATGGTCATACAGCCACCATGTACTCCATTGCCTTTCAGGTGGACTCACCCATCAATGGTCATACAGCCACCATGTACTCCATTGCCTTTCAGGTGGACTCACCCATCAATGGTTATACAGCCACCATGTACTCCATTGCCTTTCAGGTGGACTCACCCATCAATGGTCATACAGCCACCATGTACTCCATTGCCTTTCAGGTGGACTCACCCATCAATGGCTCGAAGAAGGGGCGTATCTCCAGTCTCGTCTCCTTTGTTGACATTTGACCCCTTCTCCACCAGCAGGTGCAGTATGGCCTCGTGTCCAGCATAGGCTGCGATGTGCAGGGCCGTGCTGCCGTCATCGGCTGTCCAGTGCACCTGCAGAGAGGGATGAGTCTTTCATGGCAAGATGGCAACTCGTGGATGTGGCTTTCTACTCTAGCTGTAAAAGCGCTCCACCTCCGTTGCTTGCCGCAAGCGGTAGAGGCGTTTGGAGCTGTGGAGATCCTGGAGTTGCATCCTTGGGCAAGGTGCTTAACTCGTACTGCCTTTCCACGTCCAGGAATAAAAGCGGGCACCTGTGATGGCGGCAATGCTACATTATTGTGCATGTAATCTTTGTATCTGGCTACGAGTCAGTATCGAGTTGAAATACTACCCAGGGAGTGGAAATGTTGTTACTTGACTGTGTGCCTCAGATCTGTCTGTCACTGTATTTGTCGTCAGGTGCCTGCAAAGCAGTGATAGCGTGGGCTAATGATCAGGGGCTAAAGTGTGAAGAGGTTTGAGACCGAGATGTGGGTAAAACGTCGCTATGAAAAAGAAAGCTTTCACCTGTACTCTAGTAAAAGTGTTGTTTTAAATGTGTGTGTGTGTGTGTGTGTGTGTGTGTGTGTGTGTGTGTGTGTGTGTGTGTGTGTGTGTGTGTGTGTGTGTATGAGAGTGTGTGTATATGTGTGTGTGTGTATATGAAAGTGTGAGTGTGTGCGTGCGCGTGCTTATGCGTGTGTGTGCGTGCGCGCGCGCGAGCATGAACCACAATGCATTTGGTGAAAAAGGGTGTTTTCACTACAAAGAGAAAATCATGGATATTATTCTCCAAATGTGCCAAGGATAGTTAAAGAAAACCACATTCCAATGCTACATTAAGTAACCAACTGATGGAAAGATACACACACACACACACACACACACACACACACACACACACACACACACACACACACACACACACACCACTCACATCCAAACATTTTTGGACTGTTTTGTCTTTGTTGTTTTGTGTGAAAGTTAATTTCTTCCCACCAGTCGGTTACTTAATGTGGCATTAAGTTTCCAGCGTAGACATAAAGGGGAACACTCACAAGCTCTGGGTGCTTTTCTAGCATCTGGGACACGGTGGGGGTGTGGTCTTCCTCGAACGGCGCGGAACAGCCGCATGAGTGGCGTGTCCTTGTCCAGGTCCACCTGGGTCTTCGGCCTTGGGGACGGCCTTGGGGACGGCCTTGGGGACGGCCTTGACCTCTGATCTCTTTGCATTCGTGCATTCGACATCATGACTGGAAACGTTTTCAAAATGGCTGAAGTTCAACATCTGCTAACAGACAGCTGAATTATGTCATCGAAGCTTACCAGTGCTGGTAAAACACTTTAGTATAAGTCTATATAAATGCCGGAACAATCATGCAGATAAACACGTAATAATACACGGACAAGCACACATGCACACTCACTTGCACATGTGCAAACACACAATCGAGCACATACGTCGCCACAAAAATAGAAATGTTAAAACACACACACACACTCGCGCGCGCGCGCGCAAGCGCGCACGCACGCACACACAGATACACACACACGCATACCCACACATGTACTAATGCACATGTTGCACTCTTATCTTGTTGTGCGGGGGTTCTCCTGGCTTGCGCTGGGAAATCGAAGTGACTAACACTGGTAGTCGTTTTCGATAAACTTTATTCACGCACTGATCGCTACACAGTGGTGAAAATCAGCCAACAGTAATTCGTCGTCGTACTCGCTTCACTCTACGCACAGTGTCGCAGAGGACTCGCTCCTTACAAAGTTAAGCTCTCACCTTAACTCTGTCGCATCTGCTGCTCGTGTCTGACTCGTGTCAGTCGTGTCTGTCTCTCTCTCGCTTTGTCGCTCCTTATATACATAATCACAGGTTCCAGATCTTTCGTGAATGAAGCGGCACAATCTCTAAAAGTTCGAGCTGGAAATCGACTGACGTCACGTGACCTGGTAACCGAATTATCGGGGCGGCTGCTAAACACAAGGACAGCCCGATTTGGCCGCTTGCCGGGTCAGTGACCTGACCGATATACACAACCTGACCGTGTCGCGACTCTCCCGCATGATCGAGAATCTTCACATATGATTCGCACATACATTAGCACAGTCCCTTCATGTTTTTCTCACTGACATGCATACTTGGCCATTATGCTTGTGGAGAAACTTTCTCGGGTGACAAATAGAACGGGGTTAGCTAACATTTCCATGAAGCTGAGCTTGACGTTTGATACATTTTGTAGCTTAATTTGTCACATATGCCAAATGATGCATTAATTCACGTCACGTACAATTCATTCACATTATTATATATTTTTAATACATTACCTTTGCCCCACTTTCTCTCTCTCTCTCTCTCTCTCTCTCTCTCTCTCTCTCTCTCTCTCTCTCACACACACACACACACACACACACACACACACACACGCACACGCACACACACACGCACACGCACACACACATGAAACACGCTACCTATAAAAAAGAAAATATCCACAATGAACGATAACTCTAAGTCAAATTAGTTAATGCTTGCTCCGTCCTACTCCAGCTCAAAAACGAATGGTTCTTTATTATCTATATCTACCATTCCACATGTAATTCATTTCATTTTTAAAACTCACGGTTTTACAGTGCTGTATTTCACCAATGGTAAACTGTTTTCAGATGACAACATGAAATGACTTCTGAAGAAACTCCCACGCGTATGCCGTTTTGCTTACAAAGGAAATGTTGAGCCTTACAAACACTTTATCTAAGTGAGTAAACTATGGAAAACAGGCACCACAATGTCAACCACATTATTAACAGTATCATTGTCTGGATTCATAGATAGCATTTTCCTGTCCTCATTTCCCACAGCCTGGAAATCCCGTACTGATACAGTCATTACGAAACACTTCCAGTTTTCCTGTGTGTCATGGAAGTGATTTAGGAAGGAAATGGGTATATTTCCAGAATGCAACACAAGTCCAAAATTCCCCTAACAGACTCACGCATGCTCAGTGCTTGCCATATTTCAAACATGATGTATGGATGGATGGATGGATGGGTGGATGGATGGGTGGATGGATGGGTGGATGGATGGATTGATGGGTGGATGGATGGATGGATGGAAGGATGGATGAGTGGATGGATGAATGGGTGGATAGATGGATGGATGGATGGATGGGTGGATGGGTGGGTGGATGGGTGAATGGGTGGATAGATGGATCGGTGGATAGATTAATGGGTGGATATATGGATGGATGGATGTATGGATGGATAGATGAGGGATGGATGGATGGATGGATGGATGAGGGATGGATGGATGGATGGATGAATAGATGGATGGGTGGATGGGTGGAATGGGTGGATATATGGATGGGTGGATAGATGGATTGGTGGATAAATGGATGGATGGATGGATGGATGGATGGATGGATTGATGGATGGATGGATGAGGGAGGGATGGATGGATGGATGGATGGATGAATGAATGGATAGAGGTATGGATGGATGGATTGATGGATGGATGGATGAGGGATGGATGGATGGATGAATGAATGGATGGATGGGTGGATGGGTGGAATGAGTGGATATATGGATGGGTGGATTGATGGATGGATGAATGGATGGGTGGATGGATGGATGAGTGGATAGATAGATAGATGGATGGATGGATGAGGGATGGATGGATGGATGGGTGGATGTATGGATGGATGGATGGATCGATGGATGGATGGATGGGGGATGGATGGATGGATGGATGGATGAATGGATGGGTGGGTGGATATATGGGTGGATATATGGATGGATGAATGGGTGGGTGGATGGATGGGTGGATATATAGATGGGTGGATAGATGGATGGATGGATGGATGGATGGATGGATGGATGGATAGATGGGTGGATGGATGGGTGGATGGATGGATGGATGGATGAGGGATGGATGGGTGGATGGATGGATAGATGGATTGGTGAATAGATGGGAAAATGGATTGATGGAAGAATAGAAGGTTTGACGAATAGATGATGAATGCATAGATGAATGGATGGGAGGATGAACAGATGAATAACTTTCTGTATGGAAGAATACATAAATTGGATGTATGGATGAATAGATTGGTGGATGGATGAATGTAAAAAAAGATGAATGATGGATGGATGATGGATGCATGGATGAATGAATGAATGGGTAAATGGATGAATTGATGGAAGAATGAAGGAAGGAATGTGTGGATGGATGAAAAGATGAATGGATAAGTGATGGATTAATGGATGGATAGATGCATGGGTAGATGGATGCATGGGTAGATGGATGGATGGATGGATGGATTGATGGATGGATGGATGGATGATGGATGATGGATAGATGCATGAGTGGATGGATGCATGAGTGGATGGATGCATGGGTAGATGGATGCATGGGTAGATTGATGCATGGGTGGATGGATGAATGGGTGGATGTATGCATGGGTAGATGGTTGCATGGGTAGATGGATTTACGTATGGATGGATGAGGCTTCACGGCCAATCAACCATTTCTGCTTTTGAAAGACCACTGACAAAACCCAATCACAAGTGTCGGTGGAGTATAAGTCAGTCAGTACTATTTACCCAGTCATTCGTCCCATTATAACCTGCTAGGGAAACAATGCTTTGAAGCTATGCATTGGTGAAATTATTGAAAATGCACAACACTTACCGCAAGCTGTTTTGGACTATCACTATGAGTAATCCATTACGTAAGATGTATTTTCAAAATGTAATGGAAATGCAAAAATTTCTATACCATGGCAACAGGAAGTCAACTTGAATTTGTGTTCGTATACTTATCAAATTTTGGCCCTCATTTCTAACAAAACGCTCTGTTGATATGTCCCCATATTTTTATCACTAATACTTCAATATAGGGCAATGTGAAGCACAGAAGAATTTGCACACTATCTGCAGAGGCCCGGATGTACTAAGATGGCGGAGACCGTGTCATAGACGGCAGTGCCTGTAGTGTGCTTCTCAGGGTGCGAGAATGGAAAAGTGTACGTACACGGAAGTATTTGCTGTTCGAGTGTTCATTTGTATATTTGGAGGAGTATGCGTATAGGCTTTTTCTGGACATACACTGCCGAAAAAATGGCAAATTTTTCCATCATGCAACACCGTACACGTACACTCTATGAATTATTTCCCTTGAGTTGATCGAGATGAATCGAGGCACAACGTTTTCGACAAAATTGTCTACAGTTGAACCCGGGTTGCTTTGTTTTATTCGTTGAAAAAATTCAAGTGCCATTCGATATGTCACCATGGTGTGTTCTATCAAGTGAAAAACTGATGTGAAATCTGTATCGTCAGTTATTTCGTCTATCAGCTACTTCTTCACCGACTCTCGTGCCAGGGCGCAGCCATATTCTGGGACTTACGCCTTGCTAATTGATGATTGGCCGTTTTTTAGCCGTAAGTGCGTCTCGCTCGCCCTCAACTAGCCATCGAGGCGAGCCACTTGCCTAACAAACGCGCTCAGAGATACCGACAGAAAGGGATCTAAGAGACAGATTGGCAGGAGGTAGACATACAGACAAACGGACGGACGTATTGTCTGCCTTGCAGAGTGATGTAGTATGTAGCTCAGAGAAAGAAAAATACAGAAAATGAAAGAAAAAGAAAACTATTACGACGACTATGTCGACGACAACAAGGAGGAGGAGGTGGAAGATTAAAATGAAGAGGAAAATGAAAAGGAGGAGGAGGAGGTGGAGGAGGTGGGAAGGAAGAGGAAGAGGAGGAGGAGGAAGAGGAGGAGGAGGTGGAGGAAGAGGAGGAGGAGGAGGAAGAGGAGGAGGAGGTGGAGGAAATGGGGAGGAAGAGGTGGAGGAAGTGGGAAGGAGGAGGAGGAGGAGGAGGAGGAGGAGGAGGAGGAGGAGGAGGAGGAGGAGGAGGAGGAGGAGGAGGAGGAGGAGGAGGAGGAGGAGGAGGAGTTCTAGCAGTAGAAAGAAGAGATGGAGGGAAAATTAGCAGAATACACTGGAAGCAGTACAAGAGGGAAAACCAGGCAAGATAACAACAGTAACAGACAGGAGCAGACGCGAGTTCCCTATTAGTGATCCGACGCGATCGTATCGGCAGCCAGAGAACTTTCCGACCACGCTCGCTGATAAACGTAAACTGAAGCGTGTATAAATCTAACAGCTTCAAAAAACGGGCAGCGTCCGGGTTTGGAGACAGCTTCATTGCGAGAAATGTACTGACTGGACGTTACCTACGGTGATAGCGATCACTCATGTGGCATGGGACCTTTCCCTGTGACCAGCTACGCAAGCGATCGATAAACTGGGGAACGCGCCTCTACAGTAGCGCTCATTACGCTCTATGAAAGGAAGAGGTGAAGCACAGTCGCCGCAAAAAGCATTAGAATTGAGAACATGTAAGTGTGGACAGGAACATTCTAGAACAGAAGGGGGGGGGGGGGGGGGATGGGGGCTGAAGGCTTGGGCAACGCATGCAAAACCTTGGGAGCGAAAGGGGCAGGAGCAGAGGGAATTCTTCGCGGATCAGAATCCGAAGGCAGTAAGAGAACAGTTTGCCAGCGCCAACAGTGTTGGACGTAGGACCGGAAAAGAAAATGAAAGTAACATTTCAATTTAGATTTCCTCTCTACACACGAAGAAAGTCATAGCGATACTGAAACAGCAACACCAAGTTGCAAATCCTACTCCTACAGAGTCTATAGGAATGCATGGACGCGACAGCTAAAAGGCGGAGGGATCTAGAGAAGCTATCGACCATGTGAAATGTCGCTTGCTCCCTTGCTCGCGCGGCTTGGACTTTGGTCAAATATAATTCTACACACGCACTTCTGTAACGCACCTTTTGGAAAGATGACGAGCCTAGATGTCCGCGAACTCTGTCAGTCTCTTCTCTCTGTGTGTCGACAAGCCCTCAGCCGTGCCTTATTCCAAACTGATTCGCTCTCAGTCGCACGTCGTCTGTCTACCGCAATCGTATGCAGCGCAGACGCGTGCACTTCCGCTAGACCTCAGCGACGAGCCGTAGAGGAAATTTCGTTCACGTTATATAGGCACAGCAGACGCCTATAACACTTCCCCACTGAAATCCTGACAGGGAAACCAACAATGCGTGGGCATCAGTCTCATGTTATCTATTGACTGTCAGTTTCCTGACCCACAGTTCCGCTCATCACCATTGGTTTTTATCTCCCAGCCCGCCCTTGAATTACATGACCTGCGCAAAGAATGGAGCAGCAATACAGGCGGTTTGACTGGGGTGTGTAAATAGCATTTCTGTGAGAATTTCCAGCACGAGGACTCGCAGCAGGTCATCAACAAGGCAGAACCAGCACGAGCAAGCTGCACGGGTGCGAAGAAAGTAACCGACAGTTCTGTCTCGAGAATAACTCGATCAGCCTCTAAATTCGTGCGCGTTTAAGTCGCAAGACTGGATGTTAGTCTTGATCCTGTTCATGTACATACATTTACGTCCTTTTTTCATGTGTGGCGTCCTTGTAAACAGTGAATAAAGTTATTACCCCGTTTAGTCTCCACACATTTCCAGCTCCGCTACTATCGCATATGCGACTCGCTGTAGTTCCTTGACGACAGAGAGATCAAGAGAGAGAGAGAGAGAGAGAGAGAGAGAGAGAGAGAGAGAGAGACAGAGAGACAGAGACAGAGAGAGACAGAGACAGAGACACAGAGAGATAGAGAGATAGACAGAGATAGACAGAGAGAGACAGAGAGACATAGACATAGAGAAAAAGACAGTGAGAGAGAGACAGACAGAGACAGAGACAGACAGAGAAACACACAGAGACAAAGACAGAGAGAGAGAGAGAGAGAGAGAAAGACAGAGACACAGAGAGAGAGAGACAGAGAGAGAAAGAGAGAGAGACACAGAGAGAGACAAAGACAGAGAGAGACAGAGAGAGAAAGAGAGAGAGAGAGAGACAGAGACAGAGGAAAAGAGGAGAGGAGTAGAGAGAGAGAGACGGAGAAAGAGAGAGGCAGACGTGGCTCGAAGCATGTTTACCATGCAAGTCCATGGAGTGACTTCCATTTGATTCATGTTCAGTATGAGCCAATCAAATGCGACTTACGGGCGCTGTAGTGTCATTGTTGCAAAACACCGCAAGTGGCGCACTCTAGTGTGAAGCAGTTAGAGCTCCTTCTGAGATGCTCCAGCCGCTGCGCGACCTTGACAGGAAGTTGACCTCCGCCACTGGGTGAAACGTCACAAAGGAGCGTGTATCAATGATAATCGACCCTAATGCTTTTATTAAGTCTTCTCTTTGATCAATAGGGATAAGATTGAACGTGAAATCATTTTTGGGAGTCGTGTATTCACAGAATGTCTCCAAAACCGTATACTTTTAAGGCTTATGTGCTTTTTATGTCATTAAATTAGTCAACCAATCAAAACTCCTCCGCTTGCTACATCGTAGCAGAGATGAAACAGAGTGCAACGGAACACGGGGTTTTTATCAGTCGCTTCGCCTAAGTCGGAAGGGATTGGTGCGTCACGTGACTTTGTTTGCGTAAATTGGAGGCCAGCAGGCCGGTTTTTTCAATATTCTCGGCTGTTCTAGAAAGCTGTAACGACTATTTATAAGGCGTGACAAATCGACGGGAGAGAGCGCACACGACAGAGATAAGTCGGGAGCACACGAGGCAATTCCACACGCCACACACGGACTGACAAAAATATCTCCCAACGGCAGAGCGCTACTGACGCCTTTGCTCCACTATTACCATCCGTGATTGGATGCCACAATGGCGCTCGCGAGATTGCCGAGGTAAAATCGCCTCCTGTGCGACGGTCTTAAAGGGAGAAGATAATAGAGTGCCGTCAAGTCCTCCACGGCCTTGTGCTTAGAGTGAAGTTGTGATGGCAATGCTGATTACTGATTGACACCGCTGTGTATCGACCAGTGCATAAATAAAGTTTTATCGAAAACAACCACCGCATATTGTGAACTTCGACTTCCCGGTGCAAGCTAGGAGAACCCCCATATTAACAGAACTTTGCGAAAGGAACAAGTCGTAACACATGTCATATTGACAAAATCAGGAAACATATGACTAATTACACATGTCTGTCTTTCTGTCTTACATGGAAATTTACATGTGCACGAGTTTGTTGGTGTTTGTGTGTGCGCGCGTGCCAGAGAGAGAGAGAGAGGAGAGAGAGAGAGAGAGAGA
>JAWQFJ010002287.1:79851-82351 GCA_034096865.1 Theodoxus fluviatilis
GGTCATACAGCCACCATGTACTCCATTGCCTTTCAGGTGGACTCACCCATCAATGGTCATACAGCCACCATGTACTCCATTGCCTTTCAGGTGGACTCACCCATCAATGGTCATACAGCCACCATGTACTCCATTGCCTTTCAGGTGGACTCACCCATCAATGGTCATACAGCCACCATGTACTCCATTGCCTTTCAGGTGGACTCACCCATCAATGGTCATACAGCCACCATGTACTCCATTGCCTTTCAGGTGGACTCACCCATCAATGGTCATACAGCCACCATGTACTCCATTGCCTTTCAGGTGGACTCACCCATCAATGGTCATACAGCCACCATGTACTCCATTGCCTTTCAGGTGGACTCACCCATCAATGGTCATACAGCCACCATGTACTCCATTGCCTTTCAGGTGGACTCACCCATCAATGGTCATACAGCCACCATGTACTCCATTGCCTTTTAGGTGGACTCACCCATCAATGGTCATACAGCCACCATGTACTCCATTGCCTTTCAGGTGGACTCACCCATCAATGGTCATACAGCCACCATGTACTCCATTGCCTTTCAGGTGGACTCACCCATCAAAGGTCATACAGCCACCATGTACTCCATTGCCTTTCAGGTGGACTCACCCATCAATGGCTCGAAGAAGGGGCGTATCTCCAGTCTCGTCTCCTTTGTTGACATTTGACCCCTTCTCCACAAGCAGGCGCAGTATGGCCTCGTGTCCAGCATAGGCTGCGATGTGCAGGGCCGTGCTGCCGTCATCGGCTGTCCCGTGCACCTGCAGAGAGGGATGAGTCTTTCATGGCAAGATGGCAATTCGTGGATGTTGCGGCTTTCTACTCTAGATGTAAAAGCGCTCCACCTCTGTTGCTTGCCGCAAGCGGTAGAGGCGTTCGGAGCTGTGGAGATCCTGGAGTTGCATCCTTGGGCAAGGTGCTCAACTCGTACTGCCTTTCCACGTCCAGGAATAAAAGCGGGCACCTGTGATGGCCGCAGTGCTACATTATTGTGCGTGTAATCTTTGTATCTGGCTACGATTCAGTATCGAGTTGAAATACTACCCAGGGAGTGGAAATGTCTTCCCACCAGTCGGTTACTTAATGTGGCATTAATTTTCTAGCGTAGACATGAAAGGGGAGCACTCACAAGCTCTGGGTCCTTTTCTAGCATCTGGGACACGGTGGGGGTGTGGCTTCCTCGAATGGCGCGGAACAGCCGCATGAGTGGCGTGTCCTTGTCCAGGTCCACCTTGGTCTTCGGCCTTGGGGACGGCCTTGACCTCTGATCTCTTTGCATTAGTGCATGCGTCAGCATGGCTGGAAACGTTTTCAAAATGGCTGAAGATCAACATCTGCTAACAGACAGCTGAATTATGTCATCGAAGCTTACCAGTGCTGGTAAACCACGTTAGTATAAGTCTATATAAATGCTGGAACAATCAGCAGATAAACACGTAATAATGCACGGACAAGCACACATGCACACACACTTGCACATGTGCAAACACACAATCGAGCACATACGTCGCCACAAACATTGAAATGTTCAAACACACACACACACACACACACGCACGCACGCACGCACGCACACACACACATACACACACACACACACACACACACACACGTTCCCACACATGTACTAATGCACACATGATAGGATTTGCACATACATTAGCGACAGTTCCTTCATTTGTTTCTCACTGTATTGCATAGGTGGTCATTAAGCTTGTGGAGATACTTTCTCGGGTGACAAATAGAACGGGGTTAGCTAACATTTCCATGAAGCTGAGCTTGACGTTTGATACATTTTGTAGCTTAATTGTCACATATGCCAAATGATGCATTACTTCACGTCATGTACAATTCATTCATATTATTATATATTTTTATACATTATCTTTGCCTCTCTCTCTCTCTCTCTCTCTCTCTCTCTCTCTCTCTCTCTCTCTCTCTCTCTCTCACACACACACACACACACACACACACGCTACCTATAAAAAAGAAAATATCCACAATGAACGATAACTCGAAGTCAAATTAGTTAAGCGGCAACTATTATAGAGGGACTGTCCACAAGGCTCCGCTATCTTGTCAACTCAGATGGAATGACTTTGGGGGTCAAGGCCACTTCAGGCCAAACACACCTCGGAGCATCATCAGTTGCTGCGGAGTCAGGTTCTCCATCTCCTCCTCCACGCCCCCTGGCATCACATCCGGGATGCAGGCAGCCTGGCAGCACTCTCTGTGGAACTTCCAGATGTTGCCGCGTCCAAAGTCCACCGTGTAATGGCCATTGTCGTCGATTTCGATCAGCTTCCCTGTTCTCCCCAGCAGCTGCAAGCGAGAACATGGAGAATGCACTGGTGAAGGTAGGGACGTGTCATAAACATTCATGTTTTGGTCATTCAACGAGGTTCTAGAAAAATTAGGAAGAGTAACAGAAATGGACGTGGACGAAAATCACCGTAAACATGAGACTTA
>JAWQFJ010002287.1:92351-101295 GCA_034096865.1 Theodoxus fluviatilis
GACTGAGACGTACATAAATATTGAGACAGAGGCAGATACAGATTGAGACGAAGAACGAGACAAAGACTGAGACAAAGACTGAGACAAAGACTGAGACAAAGACTGAGACAAAGACTGAGACAAAGACTGAGACAAAGACTGAGACAAAGACTGAGACAAAGACTGAGACAAAGACTGAGACAAAGACTGAGACAAAGACTGAGACAAAGACTGAGACAAGACAGAGCAAAGGCTGAGACAAAGACTGAGACAAAGACTGAGACAAAGACTGAGACAAAGACTGAGACAAGACAGAGCAAAGGCTGAGACAAAGACTGAGACAAAGACTGAGACAAAGACTGAGACAAAGACTGAGACAAAGACTGAGACAAAGACTGAGACAAAGACTGAGACAAAGACTGAGACAAAGACTGAGACAAAGACTGAGACAAAGACTGAGACAAAGACAGAGAAAAGGACTGAGACAAAGACTGAGACAAAGACTGAGACAAAGACTGAGACAAAGACTGAGACAAAGACTGAGACAAAGACTGAGACAAAGACTGAGACAAAGACTGAGACAAAGACTGAGACAAAGACTGAGACAAAGACTGAGACAAAGACTGAGACAAAGACAGAGAAAAGGACTGCGACAGTGATAGAGACTAAAACAGACAGACAAACCGAGACAGAGACGAAGACAGAGAAGGAAACGGAGAAAGAGACAAAGACAGAAAATGAGGCAGAGACAAATACTGAGACAGAGACAAAGGCTGAGACAAAAACAGAGACTGAGACAGACTGAGGCAGAGACTGACAAAGAGACAGAGATAGAGACTGAGGCAGAGGCAGAGGCAGAGATAGAGACTGAGAGACTGAAACAGCGATATAGATTAAGACAGACCGAGACAGACTGAGATAGAGACAGAGACTGAGACAGAGAAAGAGGAGATTGGCAGACAGAGACAGACAGCGACTGAGACTGAGACATATACGGAGACATATACATATACGGAGACATAGACAGAGACTGAGACTGAAACAGACATAGACTGAGAGAGACATAGACTGAGACAGGCATAGACTGAGACATAGACAGAGACTGAGACAGACAGACTGAGAGAGAGACAGAGGCTGAGACAGAGACAGAAACAAAGACTGACACAGACAGAGACAGAACCAGATAGACAGAGACAGAGACAGAGGCAGAGACATATATAAACAGAGATAGAGACAGACATAAAGACAGAGACAGAGACGAATACTGTCACAGAGACTGAGACAGAGACAGAAACAGAGACAGACATAGAAACAGAGATAGAGACAGAGACTGAAACAGAGACAGAGACAAAAACTGACACAGAGACTGAGGTAGAGACGAAGACTGACACCGAGACAGAGACTGACACACAGAGACAGAGACTGACACCGAGACAGACTGACACAGAGACAGAGACTGACACCGAGACAAAGACTGACACCGAGACAGACTGACACCGAGACAGACTGACACCGAGACAGACTGACACCGAGACAGACTGACACCGAGACAGAGACTGACACCGAGACAGAGACTGACACCGAGACAGACTGACACCGAGACAGACTGACACCGAGACAGACTGACACCGAGACAGACTGACACCGAGACAGAGACTGACACCGAGACAGAGACTGACACCGAGACAGACTGACACCGAGACAGAGACTGACACCGAGACAGAGACAGACACCGAGACATAGACTGACACCGAGACAGAGACGGAAACAAAAACTGAGACAGATAAAGAGACTGAGACAGACCAAGACAGAGAGGGAGCACCGTACCGGGGGCATCGTCGTCGTTCCAGTCTCGGCCCTTGGTCACTTTGGCACCTCGAAACATGCCGTGCACTTGGATCCTCTTGCTGTCCTCACGAGGACCCACTCTAATCCTGAATGGCAAGAGTGGTGGTCTGGATAAATGAATAGATGGGCGGATCCATAAACAAGTGAAGGAAGGAACGATCTGACAAATATATAAGAAAGTGACTAAGAAGGTTATATACACACACACACATACACACACACTCACGCATGCACTCACGTACGCACGCACACACACACACTTCTTCTTCTTCTTCGTCGTCGTCGTCGTCGTCGTCGTCGTCGTCGTCGTCGTCATCGTCGTCATCGTCGTCATCGTCGTCGCTATCGTCTTCTTCTTTTTATTTTACTTCTTCCTCCACCTCCCCCCCCCCCCCCCCATCCCCTGCCCCTTCCTCCCCCCTCCCCCTCTACCTCCCGCTCTTACTCCTTCTTCTATTCCCCCCTAACCCCCCTCCTCCTCCTCAACCTATACTCTCTCCCTCCCTCTCCTCTTTCCTCCCTCTCCTCCTTCCCCCTCTCCTCCTCCCTCCCTCTCCTCCTCCCTCTCTCTCCTTCTCCCGCCCACTCCTCCTCCTCCTCCTCCTCCTCCTCCTCTCCCTCCTCCTCCTCCTCCTCCTCCTCCTCCTCCTCCTCCTCCTCTCTCCCTTCTCGTCCTCGTCCTCCTCCCTTCCTCCTCCTTCTCTCTTTCTCCCTCCTCCTCTCTCTCTCTTCTCCTCTCTCTCCCTCCTCTCTCTCCCTCCTCCTCTCTCTCCCTCTCCTCCTCCTCCTTCTCCTCCTCCTCCTCCTCCTCCTCCTCCTCCTCCTCCTCCTCCTCCTCCTCCTCCTCCTCCCTCTATCTCTCTCCCTCCTTCTCCTCCTCCTCTCTCCCCCTCCTCCTCCTCCTCCTCTCTCTCCCTCCTCCTCTCTCTCCCCCCTCCTCTCTCCCCCTCCTCCTCCTCCTCTCTCTCTCCCTCCTCCTCTCTCTCCCTCCTCCTCTCTCTCCCCCCTCCTCTCTCCTCCTCCTCCTCCTCCTCCTCCTCCTCCTCCTCCTCTTCCTGCTCCTCCTCCTCCTGCTCCTCCTCCTCCTCGTTCATTTCTTCTTTCATTTCCTCTTTCATTTCCTCTTTCATTTTCTCTTTCATCTCCTCCTCCCCTCCCTTCTACCCTTCCTACTTTACTTCCTCCTCCCTCGCTTCCACACCCTCCTCTTCCAACAGTGGACGTACATGTCTATTTTTGACTGTGTGACTCTGTCGTAGGCGTGCCCAAGGTCATCCAAGTTGAGGCCGTAGCAGTCCGAGCAGAGGTCAAAATCGATGCAGACTTTACACTTCCATCGAAGTCCTCGTATGGGGGACCTATTGCACGAGTCACATACGATCCCAACGTGTCTCACTCCTGCATAAAAACAAAGACTTCGTGACACGCAGTCGCTTACAAGTCCTGACTAACTTGTCATGGATTGTCTTGTGTATGCACGCATGCATTGCATTGCGCTCTGTACGAGTGTAGGCTCTGACATTTGTGTAAGTGTGCAATTAGCTAGCTCAATATGGACAGGCAAATAGCAGTTATGAATGAAAATTATGACTGTCATCTTACTTTTAAGAGTGTTAAGTCCAAAGTGTCATGGAAAATCAGTTGAATATAACTAAAGGCTACCTGAAACATGCAGTTTTTCGCGCCTTTATTTCTTAGCAAATGTTACGCATACATCGACGCCCGAGTTGGAGAAATTTCTCCCACAATGAGGGTAGACTGACTGGTCACCAGCTCTATTGCTTGGCCTTTATTCTGCCTGCCACTTGGTGGTTTGCCAACATGGGTTTTCTCCTCGTAATTCCACAATACACCTACCTCATTTGAAGCCCCCATTAGTTTCGTTTGTCTGCACGGCATATCCATCCATCCACCCTACCACCCACCCACCCATCCACAAATCCATTTACCCATCCATCCATCTGTAGGTGGGTTGGTGGATTGATTGAGAAGGAACGGATGAATGAACAGATAATTCGGACCTATCAGGTTTTGTAAGCTGTGAAAAAAAAACCTAAAATGAAAAACCAAATCACTGGTATTGTTTGTAATATGAGCAAATCA
Source organism: Theodoxus fluviatilis (assembly GCA_034096865.1). Taxonomy (NCBI): domain Eukaryota; kingdom Metazoa; phylum Mollusca; class Gastropoda; order Cycloneritida; family Neritidae; genus Theodoxus; species Theodoxus fluviatilis. Next base: position 96,282 of record JAWQFJ010002287.1, read on the forward strand.
AGAATATCATCGTATCTTAGGAATCACGGGGAGAAACATGATAGATCTATGCCTACCTTCGACCCACATAGGGATTCTCAGCGTTAGAAAAGTGCTAAATCGCAAGTCATTTACGATTCATATTGTAGAGAGTGTTTCCGCCTATTCGCCATCAATCTGAATCCGAAACCACTGCCACATAATTCTGATTCTCAGCTTCAGACGAAAACTGCTCCCTAATATAGGTTGTGCACAGGTCGAGGAAAAACAGACGATAATTACAAATAAGGGAGACAACTACACTGAGATCAGATGGTGAATGATTCTCCCCGTCCACTTCCTCACCGAAGCTGGAGACTGCTGTGTACCATTCCTAAAGACGGCCGAAACAGATGGTTTCTTGCACGTAGGTAAATATCCATAAATATGTGTCTTGTATAACTTTAAGGCTGTGCACATGAGCAAAATTACTCAATTAACCGTGTTTCGAGTGACGAATAAATTTTGATCGTATATTCATAGCATGTAGCTTATATGTAGGCCTATATAAAAATTGTTTCGGAAATTGTTTTGCCAAAATAAAAAATTCCAGACTCCTTTTCACTTAACGATCTTCATTGAATTTAATCTCTGGTACTGTTGTAGAAAATTGCACTTTTTCTTGAACCCCTGTCACTGCAAAGACTGACAAGTTTTGGAAGTATAGCAACGGCTTGTGTTTTTTTCTTAATGCTTGCTCCGTCCTACTCCAGCTCAAAAATGCATGTCCACGAATGGTTCTTTATTATCTATACCTACGATTCCACATATGTAATTCATTTCATTTTTAAAACTCACGGTTTTACAGTGCTGTATTTCACCAATGGTAAACTGTTTTCAGATGACGACATGAAATGTATTCTGAAGAAACTCTCACGCGTATGCCGTTTTGCTTACAAAAGAACTGTTGAGCCGTACTAGGATCTTTGCTAACACTTTATCTAAGTGAGTAAACTATGGAAAACAGGCACCAGAATGTCAACCACATTATTAACAGTATCATTGTCTGGATTCAGAGATAGCATTTTCCTGTCCTCATTCACCACAGCCTGGAAATCCCGTACTGATACAGTCATTACGAAACACTTCCAGTTTTGCTGTGTGTCATGGAAGTGATTTATGAAAGACACGGGTATAGTTCCGGAATGCAACACAAGTCCACAATTTCCCTAACAGACTCACACATGCTCAGTGCTTGCCATATTTCAAACATGATGTATGGATGGGTGGATGGATGGATGGATGGATGGATGGATGGATGGATGGATGGGTGGGTGGGTGGATGGATGGGTGGATAGGTGGATGAGTGGATGAGTGGATGGGTGGATGGGTGGAGAGATGGATGGGTGGATAGATGGATGGATGGATGGATGGATGGATGGATGGATGGATGGATGGATGGATGGATGGATGGATGGATGGATGGATGCATGGATGGATGTGTGGATGGATGGGTGGATAGATGGATGGGTGGATAAATGGATGGGTGGGTGGATGGATGGATGGATGGATGGATGGATGGATGGATGGATGGATGGATGGATGGATGGATGGATGGATGGATGGATGGATGGATGGATGGATGGATGGATGATGGATGGATGGATGGATGGATGGATGGATGGATGAATGGATGGATGGATGGATGGATGGATGAATATATGGATAGGTGGATGGGTGGAATGGGTGGATATATGGATGTGTGGATAGATAGATGGATGGATGGATGGATGGATGCTAGGATGGATGGGTGGATGGATGCATGGGTGGATGGATGCATGGGTAGATGGATGCATTGGTGGATGGATGCATTGATGGATGGATGCATGGGTAGATGGATGCATGGGTGGATGGATGCATGGGTGGATGGATGCATGGGTGGATGGATGCATGGGTGGATGGATGCATGGGTGGATGGATGCATGGGTGGATGGATGCATGGGTGGATGGATGCATGGGTAGATAAATGCATGGGTGGATGGATGCATGGGTGGATGGATGCATGGGTGGATGGATGCATGGGTGATGATGGGTGATAATGCATGGGTGGATGATGGATGCATGGGTGGATGGATGCATGGGTAAATAAATGCATGGGTGGATGGATACATGGGTGGATGGATGCATGGGTGGAAGGATGCATGGGTGGATGGATGCATGGGTGGATGGATGAATGGGTGGATAGGTGGATGGGTGGATAGTTGCATGGGTGGATGTATGCATGGGTAGATGGTTGCATGGGTAGATGGATTTACGTATGGATGGATGAGGCTTCACGGCCAATCAACCATTGCTGCTTTTGAAGGGCCACTGACAAAACCCAATCACAAGTGTCGGTGGAGTATCACTATAAGTCAGTCAGTACTATTTACCCAGTCATTCTTCCCATTATAACTTGCTAGGGAAACAATGCTTTGAGGCTATGCATTGGTGAAATTATTGAAAATGCACAACACTTACCACAAGCTGTTTTGGACTAATACTATGAGTAATTCATTATGCAAGATGCATTTTCAAAATGTAATGGAAATGCAAAAATTTCTATACCATGGCAACAGGAAGTCAACTTGAATTTGTGTTCGTATACTTACCAAATGTTGGTCCTCATTTCTAACAAAACGCTCTGTTGATATGTCCCCATATTTTTATCACTAATACTTCAATATAGGACAATGTGAAGCACAGAAGAATCTAACCCGATCCACAGGCAACTGGATGTTCGAAACAGAAACAATAAACTCACCAGCTGCAGTGTTATCGTAGATCCTGAGGTCGTGCTTGCCCTCCTTGCCAGCACGACACGTGGTGACCTGCCCGTTGTCCCACACCACTTCCGCTGTTCCCTCCTCGGCCTTGACCCCCACCACGGTGCCCAAGTGACCTTCACCTCCGTCAGCCTCGTTCTGGTCCCAGTCCGGACCTCGCAGGACGCGCATGCCCAGAGACATCTGCATAGAATGAAGCAAAGTGCGCCATTTTATTAACGCTACTAAAGGTAATATGGAAAGGAAGACACACTTTTGTGCAATTTATTGTAAAATTTGCACACTATCTGCAGAGGCCCGGATGTACTAAGATGGCGGAGACCGTGTCAATTGGGATGTCGCTGACAGAAGGCAGTGCCTGTAGTGTGCTATTCAGGGTGCGAGAATGGAAAAGTGTACGTACACGAAAGTATTTGCTGTTCAAGTGTTCATTTGTATATTCTCAGGAGTAGGTGTATAGGTTATTTCTGGACATACACTGCCGAAAAAATTGCTAATTTTTCAATCACGCAACACCGTACACGTACACTCTATGAATTATTTCCCTTGAGTTGATCGAGATGAATCGAGGCACAACGTTTTCGACAAAATTGTTTACAGTTGAACCCAGGTTGCTTTTTTTTTTCGTTGAAAAAATTCAAGTGCCATTCGATATTACACCATGTTGTGTTCTATCAAGTGAAAAACTGATGTGATATCTGTATCGTCAGTTATTTCGTCTATCAGCAACTTCTTCACCGACTCTCGTGCCAGGACGCAGCCATGTTCTCTCGGACTTCCGCCTTGCCAATTGATGATTGGCCGTTTTTTAGCCGTACGTGCGTCTCGCTCGCTCTCAACTAGCCATCGAGGCGAGCCACTTGCCTAACAAACGCGCTCAGAGATACCGACAGAAAGGGATCAAAGAGACAGATTGGCAGGAGGTAGACATACAGACAAACGGACGGAGTATTGTCTGCCTTGCAGAGTGATGTAGTATGTAGCGCAGAGAAAGAAAAATACAGAAAATGAAAAAAAGAAAACCATTACGACGACGATGACGACGACAACAAGGAGGAAGAGGAGGAAGTTTAAAATGGGAAAATGACAAGGTGAAAGTGGAGAGGTGGGGGTCGTGACCTACTATTATTTCTGGAAGGATGGCGGGGAGGAGGCCTTGATAGAATTCGGATGCTGTTAGGGGATGATGAGTATGAGGAGGTGTGGTGTCATTCGTATTAGGCGGAGGAGTTGTGTTTTTTTATGTGCTTGCGATTCGTGGGTTCAGTCGATTCGTATTATTTATTCTTCTTCTTCATCATCTATCGGATTAGAGGAGTGGGGTTGTTGTGTTCGTCTTGGCTTCTTCGTCTTTTTCTTCGTTCATTCTTCTCCTTGGTTCTTGGTTTGCGTAGGATGCTTGCCTCGGAGGCGTCGGCTCCTTTCTTATTCCTTCCGTATGCTTGCTTCTCTTTCTATCTGCGTCCGTTAGGTGCGTGCTTACTGCTTGCCTTAGTCTGCGGATTTTCTTCATACGGAGATTAGGCTCCTCTTCTGCGTGTGTCGTATTCGGATGAGAAATGCGGCGGAGGAGACAATTCGTAAGAGGAACAAATGCTCACGATGAGCCCCCTGCCGACATCGGAGACACTAGGAGAGCCAATAATGATGAGGTGTGATGATGATGATGAGACGACGACGACAACGACGACGACAACGATGATGATGAATGACGAAGACGATGATGATGACAAGACTGCAGTAATACACTGGAAAGCAGTACTAGGGAAAAAAACCATTCAATACAACAACAAGGAAAGAAAGTAGCCGAGGCAGTTCCCTATAATTTGATCCGACTGATCGTATCGCAGCTAGAGGAATTTTCCCGACAGTTTGGCTGATAAACGCAAACTGAATAAGCGTGTACCAATCTAACAGCGTCAAAAACCCAGGCGGGGGTCGGTGGGGGTTTGGAGACGCAGCTTCATTGTTGCTAGAAATGTGTACTGACTTGACTGGACGTTAACCTTACGGTTATAGCGATCACTCACCTCGTCCTTTGGCAGTTGGGAAGGAATGGGGTGGGCTGGACCTTTTCCCTGTGACCAGCTGCGCACGCGATCCATCAACTAATGAACGCGCCTCTTACCGTAGGCGCTCTAACGCTCATATGAAAGGAAGTAGGTGTAAGCACAGCAACAGTCGCTCGCCGCAAAAAGGCATTAGAATGAAGTGTGACAGAACATTCTGAA
>JAWQFJ010002288.1:0-17500 GCA_034096865.1 Theodoxus fluviatilis
GCTTGGCTACCCCCACCCAGGACAGCAGCGACATGGTGAAACGAACAGCTACATCTAAAAGCCGACCTGGGAGCAGACGACGGAGCAACAAGAGCTCGTCAACAACAGCAGAGAGAAGAAGACCGTTTCGAGGCAGACAGCAAAGGGATTGCATGTACAAAAGAAGAACTGTCGATAGAAGAAGACTGTGGAGCCATGGAGGATAATGCCAGTGAAGAGCTACCATACATCGGAGTGCAAGTAGAGGGAACTCAGCTGTAGGGAAGCAGAGTAACCAGTGCCAGAGAAGCGGCTGAAGGCCTGTGCGACCATGTGGGTATGCCCCTGGAGGGTAACTGGCAACACCGCAAGAGAGTCGGAGTTGTCGTCGCGGACAGGACAGCTGGACGTACTGGCACAGAAGATGGCACTATCAGCGCTCAGGAGCAGTTTGGTGTAGAGGCAGTGCAGAGAGAGATGCAATTCCCCCAGCGGTCTACGCCCTAGAAATCGTGCGTCTGTAAGGAGAGCGGACAACCTTGGACCTCTGCTTTGCTCCTCGGAGGCGTCGGAGGATTCGCCGCTACAACGACCCGGCAGCGGGTCGTCTGGTTCGCGAGAGGGCGGCCGGGACCTGCTTCGCCGGTGGAGGACGACGACCCGACCGCGTGGGCTTCCTCCAGGGCGAGGATGGCGTCGCGGGATTCGTCGGCAGCGGGGGCGGGGAGAGACCAAGACTTGACGCTACAAGAACGTTTCGATAGCAATTGTGTCACCTTTCGTATGGACTGATGGCCTTAGCTAAATGCTGTTGCACAGGAGATATTGCGGAGTCAGGCGACTGATTGATGCGCTAGACCAGGGGGTACGGAATGAAGCAGTTTGATTTTTATTTAAGTAGTAGGTTCTGGATGCGTCGGGTGCTTCGCGGTGCATTATATTGCATGTATGTTTCAGGAGAGTTCTGGAGTTGTCACCTACTGTGAGGTCTATAGCGTAGATGCTGCGGAAGAAGTCATCTAGCATTTTGCCCCGTTTTCGTGAAGTCCTCCGAGTACTGTGGTGTCGGACTTAAGAGGACGTCTGGAGAGAGCCCTGGGGGGCCAGCATGCCCAGGTGTGCTGAGGGTCGACGTCCATGTTGGGACGTAGTGTGGGTCCAACAGCGTGGTGTGCTGTGTAGAGGTAGATCCAGATCCTACCATCCGAGGGTAGACGCGCACTATGTGCGCTGATAAGACATGTCCAATTTCCCGACTCATCAGGAGATTTTGGTACGGGCTTTTCACTGTTGTAGACTCCAGTTTATGTAACAGAGTCAGACTTTGTTTAGTTGCATTGCGATCATTAATGGTGTGCTTGTTTGTATACTGCTGGCATAGAATCACTATCTAATGTGTCACTTGCTAACGATTTGGTGACAGTCACGTTGTGCATCACTTTGCGTAACCAGAATTCATGCTCCTTCCTCCCTGTCCCTTATCGAGTGAAGAAATGCAGCTAGTAGGCAGTCATAGTGCGTCCTCCACGAACTTCGCATTGGCCATAATTCGTATCTAAATGAGGGTGCGCGCGCATCACAAGAAAGTGACGAACTAATGCGCATGCGTAGAGGTCACGACAAGAGGTGAACTCGCCAACTATTTGCAAATTTCAATGGCCGACGTGTTGCCGGTTCGCTCACAAAACGCTCTATTTCGGAATACTAGCAACCCATCCAAAGAAAATATAAGCCATGCACAGCATAAATTTATCAAAGGTGTATGTTGAATGCATTAATAGATCGTGAAAGCTCCTACAGTTTACACATCGAATGCAGGTCAACGCATCCACGCCGAAGCATGTGTTGCCATCGTTTGTGTTGACATGATTTTACGCTCTCGTCACTTTCTTGTGATGCGCGCGCACCCTCATTTAGATACGAATTATGGCCAATGCGAAGTTCGTGGAGGACGCACTATGACTGCCTAGTGTGTTCTCCTGATTTCCTATGTGAAGCACCTGACACGTATGTAGGGCTCTGGGATTCACAGCGTTTAGCGACTGAACGTTCGCTGACCCTGTTGGAAGCCCTCAGCTGGATATTTGTTGGACATCGATTATCGTGTTAAACGTTACACCGTTCCTCATTGATTGTCCATACTTTATGAGTCGGAAAGTTGTTATTGCATTTACTTTGGTCTGGCCCTGTCGTTGGTTTTGTTCGAACAGGATTTTAGAGATTCTAGTAATTGTGGTATTTGTGTTGGTAACTATTCAGGGACCGAATAGTTTAAGGAGGGGGTATTGTTGTGAATGTTTTTGTGATTGTGTAGATTTATCTAGCTAGTGCTAGGGTGCATGCCTCTCCCAGGCCACTCCTAGTATTCTTGTATATCCTTGATGAAGAGGCGAGAGATGCGGAGTTGCTTCAGCGGACGTTACGTCATCAGTTGTGTGACGTCAGATGGTGACGGCGTCCAGAAACATGAGGGATAGAGATTGGGGTCGTTGATGGAAAATGGAGATTGACGACACGAACGGAAAAGCTTGGTCAGGGTCCAGAAGTTCATGTACTAAGAACTAATAAAGAGTGGAAAGGAACAAGCTTCGCCCCTGCGTCCTATATTTGGTTCCAGCCTTACCACCGACCAGTACACATCGCCATAAAGCTGTTGTCTTGCTTGGGAAAGCCTGAGCGTTCCGCAAGGGACGGGATCCACCAGTGAGAGGATTGCGGATGGAACAACACCGCTCGCCTCCTCGGCAACTACTCCCCCAGCCCAGTCCTGTTTGTGTATGTTTGTGTTTTCCCGCAACATCAGCAAAGAATAAAATAGCGTCAAGATGACGTATAAAAAGAATTACGTGTGCAATGACGTAAGACATTCTTATAGTCTTGGATTTCCTGGCTGGCTAATTACCACGATAGTCCACAAAAATGAGCACATATAAGTCCAAGAATTCTGGAGAAAGAAACAGCATATCTCACACACACACACACACACGTGCATACACACACACGTAAATACACACACCCACACCTACACACACACACACACACACACACACACACACATACACACACACACACACACACACACACACACACACACACCTCTACACACACAGTACACACATCCAGACCATCGGATCACCCCCGAAAGCCGACAAGCGTACCCTCTGAACATCCAAACCGCCAATCACTCAACTACTCTTTGGTGTTTAGACCAAGAGGATAAGTGCTACGCAGTTTAGTCATCCAAAAAGCCTCCCTCGTCAGTCTACGAGGATGATCCGATGGCACACAATACACCTGCTCGATCGGCATGACTCTCATGTTCGCCATAGTGTGACCCGGCAAGTTGAAGTGCCTGGTCACGAGAGTCCCCTTGTTGGTTCTGATGTCTTGGTAGTGCTGGTAGAAGCGTTTCTTCAACGATGTCATAGTTTCCCCCACGTACTGGGTGTTACGGCAGAGGTCGCACCACAGAACATACACGACGTTTGCAGAGGTGCAGGAGAGGACTGTCCTGTGTCGGAAGATTTCATCTGTCTGGTGACTGTTGAAAGTGCTGCCCTCGACAAGATGCTGGCTACACATAGTGCACCTGGTGGCTGTACATCTATACACTCCTGGTGGGCGGGGATCTCTTTCTTCCGGTAGGCATGTGGGCATCAGGATCTGTTTCAGAGACCTTGAATTCCTCTCTCCGATCACGGGTGGTTTAGGGACAGCCTGTCTCATCTTGTCACTGTCTCGAACCATGACCTCATGTTGTTCGTGTAGCCACGCTCGTAGAGGTGGATTGGCGGGGTTGTGCGTAATGACGAAGGGGACTCTGTTCTCTTTCTTCTTGTCCCGGTACCGCAAACTTTCTGAACGAGGGATGTTCTCAGCTTTCCTCTTAGCCTCCGAAATTGCGTTCTGATTGAAACCCCTGAGTTTCAACTGTTGGCATAGTTCATCACACCGGGTGGAGAAAGCAGGCAGGTGTCGAACAAAGTCTTCGTAGTCTGACGAACAGGCTGTATGGGATGTTCTTCACAGTGTGTCTTGGGTGAGATGATGAACTGTGCAAGTAGGCATGTGCGTCCGTTGGCTTGCTGCACAGATCAGTCTGGAAATAGCCTTCCTTCAGGGTGATATTGATGTCCAGAAACGATACCGTTTGGTGTGATGAGTTGGCAGTGAATTTGATGGTTGGATGAAAGCTGTTCAAGTGGTCAATGAAGACATCCAGATCTTTGGAAGAACCCATCCACAGCATGAAAATGTCATCAATGAACCTCTTCCAGAACTCTCTATTCACTGGCACTGAGCTTTGATTCAGGAGACGTTCTTCCAGCATACCCATGAAAAGATTTGCTGCTGAGGGTGCCATGGGAGTCCCCATTGCAGTTCCCACGACTTGTTTGAAAATCTTGCCTTCAAAGCTGAACACATTGTTTTGTAGAACATGATCAGCTACTTCAACCACGACATCTACAGGTGGCGTGTCAGGCTCTACTTTTTGTGTCAAGAAGTGTCGCAGTGACTCCTTCATGTCGTCATTTGGGATGTTGGTTTACAGGGCTGTGACGTCAATGGTGACCAGTTTGGTATTTTCAGGAAAAGGTCCGAAGTCATGGTTCCACTTCTCCAGCATCGTGAGCATGTGAGTTGAGTCTTTGATGTGGCTCGGTAGTGTCGTCACGTATGGCTGCAGCCAACTGTCCACGATCTTTGGCAAGTTTACTGTGGGTCCATTGACTCCTGATACGATAGGCCTTCCGGGAGAATGATCATGTGTTTTGTGGATTTTAGGAAGTGTGTAGTGTTTTGAGTTTATCATATGATGGTCCATTGCCAGAATATTTGACAGCTTGGTAGAAAACACGTAGCCCAGACATTTGTAGCGATTGACTACCTCCAGTTGCATTCCATCTAGGACCCATTTTTCATTATTCGCCAGATGGCCTACTCGTTGGAAGACCATGACTTTGGTTTTACCGATGTTAACAGTCAGTCCCATTTTTTGGGAATAGCATCGAAGTTGTTAATCTGGTTTTGTAAACCAAATGGAGTAGTTGACAGGAGCACAATATCGTCTGCGAACAAGAGCGAAAATATTTCCCTTTGCGCCTGGCATTAGCTGTACCCCATGGCGTCCATGTTCACGCACATATGTAGCAGCATAAGAAATGTACAGGGAAAATATTATCGGTGACTCGCTGGCCCCCTGTCTTACTCCAACAGGACATTCAAACAATTCCGAATGCGATGAGTTCCATCTAACACAGGCATGAACTTGAGAGTAGACAGCTTTAAACATACTGATAAACTTGGCTGACACTCCCATTTTTGATAATACTTTCCACAGGCAGGCTCTGTCCACTGAGTCAAAAGCCCTCCTGAAGTCGATGAAGGCTGCATAAAGTTTGCCCCTGCCCCCACCATAGACATGTCTAACCACTGCAGAATGCAGGGTAAAGATGTGATCTATTGTGGAATACTCTGAGCGGAAGCCTGCCTGCTCAGAACAAATGTTATCGCTGAGACACAGAGAGAGAGAGAGAGAGAGAGAGACAGACAGACAGACAGACAGACAGACAGACAGACAGACAGACAGACAGACAGACAGACAGACAGACAGACAGACAGACAGACAGACAGATAGACAGACAGACAGACAGACAGACAGACAGACAGACAGACAGACAGACAGACAGACAGACAGACAGACAGACAGACAGACAGACAGACAGACAGACAGACAGACAGACAGACAGACAGACAGACAGACAGACAGACAGGCAGACAGACAGATAGACAGACAGACAGAACAGACAGAGAGACGGACGGACGGACAGACGGACGGACGAATGCACGGACAGAGAAAAAGAGAGATGCACAGAGAGAGAAGGAGGAGGGGGGGGGGGGCAAGGAGGGAAAGAGTGAGAGGGGAGGGGAAGGGATGAGGGGAAGGAGAGAGAGAGAGAGAGAGAGAGAGAGAGAGAGAGAGAGAGAGAGAGAGAGAGAGAGAGAGAGAGAGAGAGAGAGAGAGAGTTTATTATTGACAAGGCCATCGGACCACAGCAAATACATCTTTCACACTGAAGGATATTCAGACTGCATAGTGGAGTGCAGATCGACACTGGAGAACATTCAGGCTGGAGAGTAGAGCAAGTCCACACTGGAGGACATTTACACTGGAGAGTGAAGTGCAGATCCACACTATAGGACATTCAGGCTGGAGAGTGGAGTGCAGAACCAGACTGGAATACATTCAGACTGTAATAAGGAGTTCAAATCCACACTGGAGGACATTCAGGCTGAAGAGTGAAGCTTAAATCCAGAATGTAGGACATTAGGGCCGGAGAGTGGAGTGCAAATTCAGGCTGGAGTGGAGGCGGCAAGGGCAGGGCTGGCAGGCACTGCAGTGATGGAGCTGCCTGTAATGAAGATAGAGACTTTTCTCTGTCTGCAGCCTTCTAACTGCCCGCGTGGAGACAGCCTGGGGCTTTTGTTATTCTGCAGTGCCTGGAAATGCTATTCCAGATCTACACCTCGTCACTTGCAGGCTGGTGCAAAAATCGCACCTTTCTCCTCCAAAGTGATAGAGCTGAAGATGTGCGCCCGTGTGTGTGTGTGTGTGTGTGTGTGTGTGTGTGTGTGTGTGTGTGCATATGTGAGTGTATACATGTATGAGTATATTCATCAGTGTGTGCATGAATGTGTGTATGTAAATGCGCGCGTGCGCGTGCATATGTGGGTTATTGGATATTCCAACGGTACTGCATTGTAGCAAATCTAGTGAGCCAATTCAGCCCTGTTCTACAGGGCATCTATATCTAGGAAGTTCCAGAGAAAACGTCTCCTGAATATAATGAAACTAAACGCTATGAATCAATGATAATAAGGGAGTGGTTTTCTACATTGCCCTTTTCACCCATACCACACTAGCATCTGGTTCTGAAGAGGTTTGGAGCTCGTCAACAAGAATAAGAATGCTAATAAATTTGACGATGCCAATAATGACAACGATGACGACGACAAAATCAGACAAAAACAAAGTTATGTGTGTAATTAGTCCTGCATATTCGATCGATATCTATTCATGGGCTTTCACGCCTGCTCACTGCAAGAACTATATTCATGTCTTTTGGCTGAGCTCGTTCACGAGAATAATCCGTTCAGACGCCCGCTCTGCATTCAGAAAGTCGAGTATCTCGCCCTCAGCCGTCTCTGGAAATCCTAGAATGCCCAGTGCACTGGGGCCTATGTCCTTCTTTGCAAGGTTTTGCTCCCCAACTAGGAGTCGCGGAAATTGCGCAGGATTTAGCAGAGCTCCTACCTTTTTTCGAAGGAAAGTCTCCTGGTTTGCAAGGCAGGACGCCAAGGTCAGGTAGAGAGGGAACTGCAGGATCTCCGCTTACTGTTCTGACAAAGACGAGTCTCCTTTCATTACAGGAAGTAATTTCGTTTGAAGTGTGCCTCCGGTCTCTTCTTCATCCTCGACACTAACCTCAGGTTGGTTTGGTTGTGTGTTTTTTTTAATAGATCGTGACTCAAATAGGCCTACTTACAGGAGCTGATGTAACAGTGGTTTCTCTAAAAGTTTCATTGAAAACAGACGATGTTCTGCTTGATTTGTTTTATACAGAAGAAGCAAACCGAAAAAATATGCAGGGACGAATTATCTTTTGTTAGACTTTCTGGCATTATTGAATGGGTGTATTTTAAAAGGTGTGAGGATCCTTTCTACGAGAAGTTATTTAGATCCTAAGACCACAACACAATTCAATACACAGATAGGCAACACCTGTGCTCTTTTCAAAACAATGCAATTTTTCATTGACATTCATTCGTCCTCTCCCTTTTTCTCCTCAGTCACCTAAATCCACCAACACTCTTCAATTTCCCTCTCACATGCTCTCTCTCTCTCTCTCTCTCTCTCTCTCTCTCTCTCTCTCTCTCTCTCTCCCTAGCAATTAAGCATGTGGAATTTCATAGGAGGGAGCAGTATGATATGCCGTCATCATGCATCGACAATGGAAGAAAATTATCTCGTTTCGTCCTTGCTTAGATTACTTTTCTCAGTTTTCCTCCCCCGTGATTTAGTTTTCATGCATTTTTTTTCTCTCTCTCCTTTTTCAATATAAAAAGAATCCTAATATCCAGACTTCCTCAATGCTGCACAATAGACATCTCTTTCTTTCCTCACCATTTCTCTCTCCTGTGACTCCCCTTTCAACGTCCGAGTGCTCTAACCATTGAGCTACTTTTCAGCTAGAGTGACACCTTGGGGCATGACGCTTAACTCACGAAGTCTCTCCCCATCCAGGAATTAGGTTGCCTACAAGGGCAGTGATGGCACATCGTAGTGCTTTCAACAAGCGTGTGACGCTGCGCGCTGGCATCTGGTTGGAATACTCCGTAGGGAGTGGATATGCTGCCGGTACCTGAGCGTGTGCGTCGCACCTGTTTGTCACTGTATTTGTTGTTGTTGTTGTTGTTGTTGTTTTTTCCATTCTTTATTCAAGAATACAAAGTTTACATACATGAATATTAACATAATGGTGCGGTGGATGGGCGGAGGCTGCATCAGGGGGAGGGATAAAGGAAGAAGGAGGGGAGTACAGGGGGAGTACGAGGGGAGGGAGGGGGGAATGTAGAAAGAAGAGCATTTTCCCTTGATATTCTGGTTTTACAATGGAAGGAAGGGCGACCATCTTTTCAAATGTATGTGCAGTTTGTCGTTCCGAAATGCTATTTGTTTTTCAATATCTTCTGTGGCTTGTAAGACTTTTCTAAAAGTATCTATACTAATTTTGTAGTCAAGACATTTAGCATTAAATATATACTGTTTAGCACTGAATATTATAAGATTTCCAACGTCATTAGACGTAGCATTTCCAAAGAATACCGTTTTTCTATTAATATTGATCGAAAGAGTGTGACGTTGTAGATATAATTGTAAATCAGCCCAGAAGGCCTGAATCACTTCACACTCCCAAAACACGTGTTCCAGTGTTTCTGGATTGCACAAACAAAATCCACATAGAGATGATGATACTTTTCTTATTCTGAGAAGAAAGGTGTTGGTTGAGATTATACGATGCAAAAACTTAAACTGGAAAATTTTCAATCTAGTATCTATTGTGCATTTTGATGCAAGTTTATATGCATGTTTCCAATCTATGGCCTCATCCTCAACTGATCTTTTCCATCTTTCTTGTGATCCTATGCATTTAACATTATTTTCCGTAAGAAGGATTTGATAAAAGAAGCGTGTGCATTTGCACCTCTTAGCCATTTGTTTAATTAGAGGTTCCAGCTCATTTCCTCTTTCCGTATTTGCAATAGTGTCCTTCCATGCTGAGGGGATAGCATGCTTTACCCGCTGATATGTGAAACAGTCTTCCATATCAAGACTATGCCTTTCCTTGAGCTCATTAAAACTGATTATTCTATTTTCTTTTATAACGTGTTTAATTTGTAGTATTCCTTTTTTTGCCCATTTTCGACATTCGATCGGGGCATTACTTTGTTTTACATGTGAATTGTACCAGGCCCGTATTCACAACGGCGATTTATCGGCGATATATTTTAACCCCGATTTATCTCTAAACTCAGACGATTCCAACTGGCTGTTCCGCTCTCCCTTGGCTAGAAACCAGTATATATAGCAAAGCGCAACCTAGGATCCTCTGACGAGCGTACCTTATCTAACCGATCAAGATAACGCGGGGCTAGGGGATAAATCGAGTGTTAAAAAGATAAATCGCCGTTGTGAATACGGGCCCAGATTGACTGTTCAAGGATATTATCACTTGGATTTGTAGTCAACGCAATTTTGCTCCAGTGTTTTAACACATCAAACACAAAATTCTTATTTTTTTGTATTTCTTTAAATGGTGTTCCGTAAGCACTGAATTAAAATAGTTGTCACCCCCAATCTTTTCCAAGTAGTGCCTAAAGCTGATTTTACATTCGCCTTTATTGTTATCATTTATGTACCGTCTAATCCAGTTTGCTTTTATTGCAGTAAGGAAACTTTGTAGATCAACCATCTTAAGACCCCCGTTCTCTGTATTCTGAATGATTACTCTCCTCGCTATTTTGTCGGGTTTATTGCTCCATAGAAAAGAAAAAAGATCTTTATTGATTGCTTTCAAAGTCTTATCTGGTGGGTCTGGGAGGGTTGTTAGTGGGTATATAATAATTGGGAGGGCTAACATTTTTATTACTGTTATCTTTCCTAAAAGTGTTAAATGTCGTCTTTTCCATCTTTGTAATAATGATTTCATTTCTATAATTCTGTTTTCAATGTTAGATTCAATCATTTTTGTTTCATCATTCATAAAATGTATACCCAGAGTTTTGACTCCCTCAGAGGTCCATGTAATGTTCTTTTCTAAAGGAAATTCGGTGGCGGTATTTTTCATTGACCCTATTCTGAGTATTGCACTCTTTTTATAGTTCACCTTCAGGCCTGATACTTGGCCAAAGGAATCAAACACTTTGCAAGCACCTGTAACGTCGCTTTCTGTTCCATCTAGAAATACTGTCACGTCATCAGCGTAAGCTGTAAACTTCACTACAGTGTCGAATAGTAGGAAACCTTTAATAAATTCACTTTTCCTGATCAAAATAGAAAGAACTTCAATCATGATGTTGAAAATATATGGAGAGAGAGGGCAGCCCTGTCTTGTTCCGGAAGCTAGCTTAAAGAAACTGGATAGGTGTCCATTGTTGATTATGCAACTATTTGCATTTGAATAAAACAACTTAATCTATTGTAATAGTTTTGGTCCAAAATTGAAATATTCTAATGTTCTAAACATGTATGTGTGATCTATACTGTCGAATGCTTTCTCAAAATCTATAAACATGATTAGACCTTTCAAGGCTTTGTCATTGGCATACGAGATAACATCATGAATTAATCTAATATTTTCCCCGATATACCTTTCTCGCATGAACCCATGCAGTTTGTGAGTGATGTATAATGGTAGGCAGCACTTTTTAAATTCTGTTTGCTATCGCTTTGGCACCAATTGTATTTGTTGTTGCACGTGCCAGTAAACGATCGATCAAACAGCGCAACAAGCAGGGGGTGAAGTGTGAAGCAGATTAAGACATAGATATGGCTGACGAGTTGCTACATACAAACCAATAAATTTACCTTCATTCTTCACAAGTTGTCGACAGTTCTGCTTTTGTCAGTAAGCATTTGTCAGGGGTTCAGTGGAGTTGATCGTGTCAGTTTCGCGCAGGGTCTCGCGTGGTTATCTCCCTTAAGAAAGATAGCGCAGGGGAGAGTTGCATAATAGGCCTACTAGACGGGAGAAAAGCCAAGATTCTGCGAGGAATAGGCCGGTGTCAACATGTATCAACATGGTGAAAACTTACGTAAAGGCAAAGTAATTATTTCTTGGGCTGGCTGTGCGGGTACTACTTAAGCAGGCCCGAAAACACAAGACCGCAGCATTACAGCTGAAGAGGGAGGTATGCGATTCTTAGCACACGCTTACATCGGCCTCTGCCTCTCAGGACCTCGAGTCTATGGGCGCGTTTGTTAGGCGTAGAATCTCGAGAGAATCTCGAGGGCTAGGTGTTGCCTACGTTACTCGCTCATTAGCCGCAAGTGTCTCGCTCACCCTCGACTAGCCATCGAGGTGAGCCACTTGCCTAACAAACGCGCCCTATGCAACGCGGCCCAGCTTCCTGTTCGGAGGAAGACAACCTACTCCATACCTGACTCAATAGCCGCCCTTTTCATGGTAGTCAGTGCATGCAATAGCATTTTCATTGCCTAGATATTTCAAATCAACCCCGATT
Source organism: Theodoxus fluviatilis (assembly GCA_034096865.1). Taxonomy (NCBI): domain Eukaryota; kingdom Metazoa; phylum Mollusca; class Gastropoda; order Cycloneritida; family Neritidae; genus Theodoxus; species Theodoxus fluviatilis. Next base: position 11,785 of record JAWQFJ010002288.1, read on the forward strand.
TCACCCGTCCCAAGGATAGAACCACGGCACTGCGCCTCGCACATATTCAAACCCAAAAGCATGTTCGCCTATCTCCGCCTGTCAGAAGACAGGGTTACAACAAGCGAGTAGAGGCTGAGGAGCTAACAATATCTTCTAGGATGTCCATCGTGGGCGACGATGACCTCAGTGACTCCGAAGGTGAGATTGCAGTCCGAGCTGCGATGCACATAATCGACCGCACTCCGGGCATGCAACAGCAGTAGTAGGGTCCAACCCTCTTTCTCTACGGGCAGCACGCTTGCTGTCCAACCTCTGCAGGCGCCGCTCCTCAAAAGCCGCTACACCCTGGGCAGCCGCCGAGCGCCAGGCGCTACGGTCCGCAGCCAGGGACTCCCAGCCTGAAGCGTGCGTTTGCTTCTCAACGGGACGAACTCTCGGCTGTGAGGCTTTCTATAGGGATTCAATGTAGTTTGTCTACTTGTCAGGTTTTTCTATTGAACTGAGACTCAGACTCTGTCAACTCAATTCATTTTTGACTCACCTGAATTCAACAAACCTCCACGTGAATCAGACATTATTTTAGAGCTGAGGAAACGGGCGGACATGTCGATCATTTCATTGTGTCATGTTAACGCCTACTTCAAGAAGTGGGATATGATGACGATATTTTCCTGTCGGTAATTTGTAAGAAATTCTATCATAATGGTTTCACACTGTTTTATGCATATATCCGTAGCTCAGTGCCTCTATCTTTACTTGTGGATTTGGCGAGATGCCACTAGGTCTGCTGGATTACCTACTGCATTCCTGAAGCCCCCAGTGGCCAAATTAGTTGCTCGGGGCCGCCTCTGGTTGAGCTCCTGGAGTGGGCTCCGAAAGCCCAGCAGCCAGAGGTTCCAGCTGCTGAGCGGACATCGAGCGGCTAAGGCAGTTTTTAAAATCTCTCGCTCTCTCTTTCCTGTCTTTTCTCCGTTGATCTCCAGTTCATAAGACGAATCTGGCAGTTGCATCGCGGCCAGCACACGCAAGGCCTAGCGCGTAGTGAGTGGTGTTGCAGGAGTGCGGACTGCCATGTTACTGCACTGAGCACGCCAGGCAATAATCTGTTCTCTTGGTAATTGGTATTTTGAACGAGGAATGACCCAGGCATAAGTTTTAAGCAGAAGATGGGTGGGGATGGGGTTGGATGTTCCTGTGTGAGAGTAAAATGGCGGATGGGAGGTGGGGGGAGACGTAGGTGGGAGGGATGGGATGGGATGGGATGGGAAGGGTGTAAGGTGAGAGAGCATGGGAAAAGAGTCAGCAAAGTGAGGAAGTGATTGGTCTGCGGAGTCATCCACGTGTGATAATATAGGCTATATATCAAAGAATGTTCTACCCTAGATATGGACATCTCCTTTTTGTTACTTACATCCTCACTGTGATTTCATTGTTCCGGTTTTTGGTTTGTATTCTGGAAGTGAACAAAGAAATTCATGCTTTGTGGGACATTAAAGTAAATTTCCACCTATGTCGCTGGAGACCTTGAGTTAATGGCGACAATGCACAAAGTGCTTTACTGACACTGCATGAGACGGTGGTGAAAATGCATGGTAGTGTGATTGGTTCTTGTTGGGCAGTGTACCAACGTCAGGTTGGAATGCTCCCGAAGTTTGGCGATGTCGTCATTTTCCGACCGTTTTCTGGCACACTGCAGGTCCTCGTGAGTAGCGTCTTCTCGTAGAGTGTGTCCTCTCTGTACTACTTTGTACCATACATGTGACCTCTCTGTGTTGTCTTACAGTCTCTGTACCATACACGTGTCATCTCTGTATTGTCTTACAGTCTCTATACAGTACATGTGTCTTTTCTGTACTTTCTTACAGTCTATGTACCGTACACTACAGTGATACACATGTCCTCTCCGTCTCTGTACCATGATACACGTATCCTCTCTGTATTGTCTTACAGTCTTTGTACCATATACTTTTATAATATAATAATGATAATAATATATAATAATCTTTATTGAGTCCTTTTTTAATAGGAAATTTATTTTGGTGAATCTCACCCCCGGTCGCCACTGTGCATTCTAGTTCTCTGGAGACTTCGCCTACTCGGGTTCACAGAATGGCCACTTTGCAGCGCCCAGTGACCGGTTTTATTCCGCGCTAGGTGAGGCAACGTGGCACCTTGCCCACGGATGCTACTCCAGGTTTTAAACGCCGCACCCGTCAGCCGCAAGTGACTGCAAGTCACACTCTCTAACAACTAGGCCACATAGCCCGTGTCCTCTCTGTAATGTCACACAGTCTGTGCATCACACACGTGTCCTCTGTGTTGTTTTACAGTATGTGTATCATACACGTCCTCCCTGTGTTGTCGTGCAGTCTCTGTACCATACAGGTGTCTATAATAATAATAATAATAATATGTTTATTTGTACGGCGCACTTCCTCCACACAGTCAAAAAAGTACATAGTGAAGCTCTAGGCGCACACACACACAAAAACACGCACACAATATCATACAGTTTGAGCCTGGACATGAAACGCACATACGCACGTTATAATACAACATGCATCCTACACATGAAGAAACACACACATGCATTATATACAAACATGAGCCTGAAACATTCAGCAAGTACGAAATATTTTCAATAGGACTTAGAGAACAAGTGGGTTTTCAGATTTGACCGAAAGGAAGCTGCAGTGTTTGCATGACGCACTGAGAAGGGGAGTCCGTTCCAGGTGGTAGGACCCTGGTATGAAAAAGTACGCTGACCAAATGTTTTTGACCTAACGGATGGAATTTTGAAGATGCGAGTGTCGCAAGAAGAGCGAAGTTGTCTAGATGGTGTGTAGATGTGAAGGAGTTGAGACAGATAGAGAGGAGCGACAGCAGAGACAGAGTTGAAGCAGAGGCAGGAGGTTTTTTATTGGATCCTAGCAGAAACTGGTAGCCAATGAAGAGAGTGGAGGATAGGAGTAATGTAATGAGACTTTCTAACTTTACAGATGAGGCGAGCAGCAGAGTTCTGGACTCTTTGGAGCCGATCCACGAGATACTTAGGGTAACCGGAAAGAAGGCTATTGCAGTAGTCGAGGCGTGAAAGAATAAAAGCACAGACGAGAGTTTGAGTAGCTTCTTGTGTGAGAAGATGACGAAAGATGTCTTCCCTATGTTGTCTTACAGACTCGATCTTTACTACACACGTGTCCTCTCTGTAATGTATTACAGTCCCTATACCATACACGTGTCCTCTCTGTAATGTATTACAGTCTGCACCATACATGTGTCCTTTCTATAATGTATTACAGTCTGCACCATACACGTGTCCTCTCTGTCTCTGTATAGTCTTACAGTCTCTGTACCATACACGTGTTCTCTCTGTACTACAGTCTCTGTATCACACACGTGCCCTCTTTGCATTGTCTTACAGTCTTTGTAAATTACACGTGTCCTCTCTATATTGTCGTACAGTCTCTGTATCATACGTGTGTCCTCTCTGCACTGTCTAACAGTCACTGCACCATAGACGTGTCCTCTCTGTACTGTCCTACAGTCTCTGTACCTTACACGTGTCCTTTCTGTACTGTCTTCCAATCTCTGTACCGTATACACGTATCCTTTCTGTACTGTCTTACTCCCCTTGTGCGTTCGGGGTAAGAATCGACCCACCGCGTCTCCCTACGCGATTCGTAAGAGGCGAATAACTAGGGATACCGTGACTTGTATTGCGTTTACTCTAAACTGCTCTAGTGGTTTTCGTGCTTAGTGGCCTTATATAGCCTTCGAAGGCTAATAGGCCGTAAAACACCATCCATCCATCTGTACTGTCTTACAGTCTTTGTATCATACACTTCTTCTCTGTACTGTCTTACAGTCTCTGTACCGTACACGTGTTCTCTCTGTACTGTCTTACAGTCTCTGTATCATACACACGTCCTCTTTGTACTCTTGCAGTCTTTGTACCATATGCATGTCCTCTCTGCACTTTCTTACAGTCTCTGTATCATAGACGTGTCCTCTCTGCACTTTCTTACACTCTGTATCATAGACGTGTCCTCTCTGCACTTTCTTACAGTCTCCGAACCGTACACGTGTCCTGTCTGTGTTGTCATACAGTCTCTGTATTATACACGTGTCCTCTCTATGTTGTCTTACAGTCTCTGTATCTAACACGTACGTGTTCTATGTTGTCTTACAGACTGTACCATAGACGTGTCCTCTCTGTGCTCTGTTTTATAGTCTCTGTACCATACACGTGTCCTCTCTGTACTGTCTTAGTCTCTGTACCATACATGTGACCTCTCTGTATTGTCTTACAGTATCTTTACCATATACGTGTCCTCTGTGCTCTGTTTTATAGTCTCTGTACCATACACGTGTCCTCTCTGTACTGTCTTAGTCTCTGCACCATACATGTGACCTCTCTGTATTGTCTTACAGTATCTTTACCATATACGTGTCCTCTGTGCTCTGTTTTACAGTCTCTGCATCATACACGTGTCCTCTCTGTATTGTCGTGTCCTTTCTGTAATGTACTGCTCTTAACACAGTGCCGGATGGTGTGCTGACTCAGAGATATCATTGACGACCTCCAGGTCAAATCGCCTGTGCAGGCTTTTGCTTGCCCGAGAGAGACAAACTGTAGTCTGGTACACACCAGAGATACAATGGATTTTTTTTCTCTGGCGTGCCTGAAAGTGATCAGCCAGCCGCCTCACTCCACTGCTTCTATTGTCCCCATCTGTGTGGCCTGCGCATTGATAGCCTACTGCTGAGTAACTACTGCACACGTCTACATCTACTACGTTGAGACTGCACTGCTTTCGTCGGCTGCAACGAGCCACCACCATCACAACCTAATTATCATCCGTTTTGTATATCTCGTTTTTTAAATGTTGTCTGTTCATAAGTTCTTGTTCCTCTGTGGTACCATGCCTTCTCTACGGTGCCTCATATTCTCTGCAGTTTCTCATCCATTCAGCTTCGTCCCTTCTCAAAGTGTTATATATGCCTTTACCCAAGAATATGTTTCTCTGTGGAGGCCTGCCTTCTCTGCAGTGCCTTGTATTCTCAGTAGTGTGCTGTCCATTCCATCGCCTTTCGTCCAATTTGTGTTTTGTCTTTTCCTAGGTGTTTGGTTCCCTATGGTACTCCGCCTTCTCTGCGGTGTCTTGTATTCTCTGTAGTGCTCTGTCCTCTCCTAGCGTCCTGAAGTCTCTGCCTCATTCCTTCATCTCTGCCCTACCCTGTCCTCGGTGTTCTGACCTGTCCTTTCCGTGACGTGCTGCTCTGTCAAAACTGCTTGTTTGGCGCGGTGTGCTGTTCGTCAATTGTGTCCAATCTCTTCTGCACTGGCCGACCCGTCTCCTCTCCGCTGTTCTTTATGCACTGTTTTGCTTTTATTGCACTATTGTTATCTATTCCCGCTATTCCCACTCTTTATTTCTTCCACTGCATTACCCCGCCCCCACCTCAAACCCCCACCCCCACAACTCCCAACCTCCACTCCCAACCCCCACCCCATAACCCCACTTCCTTAATTAACCCTCCATGCACCTTCCTCTCCTGCTTTATCTCTCACCCTCCCCATTCGCTTTTTCCCTCCCCACCCACCATCCCCATCCCCATCCCCAACCCTCCTCTTCTTTAACTTCCCTTTTCCCGCCTCCTTTTTACAGCCCCAATCTTCCCCTCCTTTCCACTCTTCAATACGCCGCGATATCGTGTCCTCCCAGCACTA
>JAWQFJ010002288.1:22500-35000 GCA_034096865.1 Theodoxus fluviatilis
ATCTGGCCTTTCAGTTTAAAAAAATTTAGGCCAACCTACCAACCCTTTTTTGGGGGGTTGCCATTTTACCGTAACCACAGTTATTTTTGTGTGTGCCTGATTTCCGCCGAATAAATGGCTGCTTTGTCCATATCTATATGATAAATCCATTGTACATAATACTTTAATAGAGATTTTTGTATGGATTGACTGCTGCTAGATGCTCCACTCACCAGCTGGAACCCAAAGTAATGGAGCTTAGAGGGCCTTGCTCCAGTAGCTCAACTATGGCAGCCCCATTGCAGGACAGATCACCTATGCCTCAGCTGCCACACTTAGAGACTTTCTCTTCTTTAGTCCCAGTTAAAAGTAGGCCAAAGGTGGAAACATTACAAAAGGAAAATTTTCAACCACAAAATTGTTTAAAAAAAATATGAATTCCAGGAAATCATAGTACTTTTAGCACTTATAATTAATATTTAACTTTAGCAAAAAGCAAAAGAAATACATTTGTGACATAGGTCCCTAGCAAATTTGCTGCTCATTTTCTTGAAAATTCTTCCAGCAACTGTAGCCTCCTTTTTACTTGAATGCTCACATATGCTTGGTGTCTCTCCTGGTCTTTTTCAGAAGGGAAAACTGGGAAGTCTATATGTCTGGTGACTGCTGCCATAATTACTGTTGGTTTCTGTCTGCAGAAAAAGGTCTTCACAGACCTGGGACTGGGGGTGCTGGAGAATGCCTGGAAGGGCTACAACTGCTCCCTCTTCGCCTATGGCCAGACTGGCAGCGGCAAGACCTACTCCATGATGGGCTTTGGCAGCAACCGAGGAATTGTGCCCCTGGCCTTTGAGGAACTCTTCCGAAGCATTGAAGAGAAACGCAAGACTGCCAAGGCTGATGAGGAGTATCAGGTTGGTGTGGATGAGTGCTGGCGCTGTCATGTGTGTCTTCCTATTTGTGTTTGTTTGATCTGAGAAAAGTACATGTTTGTTTTTATATTGACTTCTACCAACAAGACCCTGACTTATCACATGGTTTTCACTTTCAAACAATGGTTAAGATTCAGAGAGATTTTTTTCCCCCATTTGTTTTTAGTAAAAAGCATGATACCATATATGTTTAAGTAAAGCTTTAATTTATTTAGGACTAGTTGCATGCATTAAATTTGCATTTTTATTGACAAGGGTTATAAAACAATATTTTAAAAGAAGAAAGAGACTAAGCTACTTTCTTGTAAAGGAAAGAAGAGGATTTCATTTGAAAGAGTTTTATTAGGATTGCTAATCTGGCTCTGTCATGCTGGCCTACTCCTGAGTTTGCCCTTCACTCATAGTCACTCACTTCTTCATTTATTTGTTCATTCATTTGTCCATTATTAATTTGCTCATTCATTCATACATTTATCATCATTCTTATAATTTATCCTTTTATTCATTCTTTCATGTGTTTACTCACTCATCCATCCATCCATCCATCCATCCATCCATCCATCCATCCATCCATCCATCCATCCATCCATCCATCCATCCATCCATCCATCCATCCATCCATCCATCCATCCATCCATCCATCTATCCATTCATCCTTTCATACTTTCATCTATCTATTCATTCAGTCAATAATCCATTCATTAATTCATCCTTTTGTCCTTTTATCATAATCATTATCATCATCATCATCATTATCATCATCATCACCATCATCATCATCATCATCATCATCATCATCATCATCATCATCATCATCATCATCATCATCATTCATCCTTTTGTTCATTCATTTGTTCATTAATTCACTCATCCATTCATCCGTTTATTCATCCATTTATTCATTCAATGTCTCATCCATTCATTTCTTTTTCCTTCCATTCACTCATTTATTTGATCATTCTCTTGCATGTTTACTTATTCATGCATGTATGCATGCATCCATCTGTCTTTTATCCTTCACTCATCCATCCACCCACCTATTCATGTATCCTCTACTCATTCATTTATCCATGCATTCTTTAGTCAGTGCAAAGAGTCATTTGTTTATTTATTCAGTTTTGCCTGTGGCTTACAGGTGACACTGAGCATGCTGGAGATCTACAATGAGCAGGTGCGAGATCTTCTCAACTCCAAAACTCTGCAGAAAGGTGGACTTAAAGTGCGACAGCATCCTACCAAGGGTTTCTATGGTAACAGCTCCATCTTCAGCCCCTCAATCTCATTTCTCCCTCAATTTGCATACTTCTGCCAGTTGCATCTTATCATGGTGTTTTTAATAGTGTTTTCCCATACTTTTATTTCTGTGTCGCCATAAGGTAATTTTGTCACCATCTTTATCATTGCATTGAGCACTTTGTATTGCAGTTGATATTGCATTGCTAATGGAAATCCTCCCTCTCCTATTTCTCCTCCTACTTCTGCTCCTACTTCTGCTCTGGCTCCTCCTACTTCTGCTCCTACTTCTGCTCCGGCTCCTCCTACTTCTGCTCCGGCTCCTCCTTCTCCTCCTGCTCCTCTTTCTCCTCCTGCTCCTCCTTCTCCTCCTGCTCCTCCTCCTCCTGCTCCTTCTCCTCCTGCTCCTTCTTCTCCTCCTGCTCCTCCTTCTCCTCCTGCTCCTCCTTCTCCTCCTGCTCCTCCTTCTCCTCCTGCTCTTTCTTCACCGCTTGCTCCTCCTTCTCCTACTCTTCCTTCTCTATTTGCTCCTTCTCCTCTGCTGATCCCTCTTCTCCTTGTTCTGCTGCTGCGGCTGTCTAATCTGTTTGAACTGGCACACTGATACGCCAAGACCTTGCATGTCATAAAGTAGTGTTCATTCTGCACATATCTCAATAAGTGAATATGTTTATCTCAACAAAATGTGGGTTTTCCCCCTCTCTCTCCAACAGTGGAGACGCTGTCACACTCCCCTGTCAGCAACTACACAGACATTGACAGCAAGATGAATGAAGGCACACGCAACCGTACTGTGGCCTCCACCAACATGAATGCAACGAGCAGGTAGGAGGACCGTGACTAAATCCCCTGAGAAGCCAAGTGCTGATTGGTTGTCTTAAATAGCTGCATGCTACTCAGCTATATGATGCTGAAGATGTCTTTAATGATACTATGATATAGCTCAGTTGTGTACATATTTCTTTTTCTGCGTTGTATTTGTTGGTTGTCTATTGAGAAATTTGGTGAGTTTGGATGCAACAGTTCTCCACTCTCACAGTTTGCAAGAGAATCAATTCTTCTGAAAATGTTGTATCATTCTCTTATAGAAATAGGTCAGTTTCTCAATGCAATGTGCAAGTATGCAGTAGGTCCTATTTACAGGCAGGCAATCGACAGAAAACCATGCGGAATGAGTAATGTCTCATAACCAATCAGTGCCCGGCTTTGCAAGGAATTTAGATGCCTGCGGTAGTAGTGACTGCACTGTTGGATTGCTTGTGATGTGCATGACAAAAGACTAAGATGAGAAGACAGCACTGAAAATGACATTCATTTTTCAAATGCTGAATTGTGAGAATTATTTTTGTCAACTGTGTAAGATAAAATGAAATGAACACAAAGAGTAACTGGATCAGTGGGAAATGTTAAGGTTTGATAAATCTATAAGGCAAAACAGAAAAAAATAGTTTTGGTTAAGGCAACATGGCCATACAAAAAAAAGGTTGGTAGGTCAGCCTGAAGTAAAAAGAAATTTTTAGAAGCGGCCAGGTATGAGAACATATGTCGAAGTTTCTCTTTTGCAGGAAAAAAAATCAATAGTGGATTCCCTGAGTGCTCATAGTGCAGGGAAGACCAGATAACATGCAATTAGAATTTTACTGTTGATTTTTTTCTTCTTTTTTTGTGGCATGATTGAAAAGAAAGTTTAGGGTTGTCAAAAAAATGAAAGAAGAGTTGGTCAGGTTACTGTAACCAAAACTTTTATTTGCTTAATGCAATCAACAACAGCACAAACAACATGCCATTGCTATGCATATCTATGGAAATGTGCCATTACATTGTCTTCTTTATGACCCTGTCAAAGTAGAGCAAATTCTTCTCAAAGAGTTGTTAATTTAAATATTTTATCTATGACTGTGTCAACTAGATGTATCTGTCTTAATAAAATTGCTTTTTCTTAATAACTAGCCATGTAACAAATTGGAATAACAATTTCCCCCCCAAAACAATTTGGTCCAACTCCAAGTCTCATGGTAAATGATAATGTGTCTAACTTGCTTCTGAGTTTTATGCTAGGAGTTTCTCACTGGTTCCTTGAACGTTTTTTTAAAAAGGTATATTGTCTTGATTATTACTGTACAACTGCTATACACACTGCAATCATTGTAATGGGCCCGAGTTTGAACAAGGATTTTTTTTGTGGCATTCATTTGTTCATACTTGTATCATACCATCAGTTCGGATGAGGGCTAAACGTTTCCTTATTTAAAGTGTGTAAAATTTTGAAAAGTTGTTAATTAGGTGCTGTTTGACGTGCTGATATCTTCAACAGTTATATCTTTTTGACACTGTCATGCCAGATGGACAGATATACAACCCAAACAATGACAAACTTCTAGACTCTTAATTTGCCCGTCATTTGCACAGTTGTGAATACTATTATCATTTTTTGCCCCCATGCAGTCGAGCTCACACCATTGTGGCCATCAACTTCGTCCAGAAGGCTGCCAATGAGGCAGGGCAGAACATGACCAAGACCTCCATCGTCAACCTTGTAGACTTGGCTGGCAGGTGGGTAGCAGCAGAGAGAGAAAAAGAGAGAGAGAGAGAGAGAGAGAGAGAGAGAGAGAGAGAGAGATTGATTGATTGATTGATTGATTGATTGATTAAACTTCATTTTTCAAGGGAAATACATGAATTAGGCATAACTGCCTATCTTACATCCAGCCCTTGATAAAACAAGAAAACAAACAAACAATTCCAATCCCATCCCCCACCCCTACCCACCCACCCACCCTCTATCCCACACAAAATTCGCACAATAACACAGGTTACAATCAATTCATGGTAACGAAATACCACTTTGAAAATAGCCACAAAGTGAATTTAGAATAAGATGAAAGTATCTAGGATGACTGCATAAGAAAAGTGTGTAGTTTCAATTTAAATTTCTCTAAAGATTTCGCAATTTTTAGAGAATTGGATAGTGTGTTCCACATAGTAGCCCCTGAATAAGATAGGCTATGTTTAAACAAATCAATCCTAGGTTGTGGTATTCTAAAGTTATGTACACGAATATTTGAATGTTGGAATAAGTTTATCGAATGATCAGGCACATCACAATCATTAATTCTTTTCATTAAGACACATTTATTGAATTGTAAATGCTTATGAAAAGGCAATATGTTAAGTTTTTTCATTTTGTCATTTGTAGATAGTGAACTATCTGTTATCATAAGCTTAGAGGCTCTTCGATACAATGACTTCAGCCTTTTCAAGTTAGCGTCACTACAGCCATCCCAAATTGTTGACGCATAATTAACGTGAGATAAGATATGAGCATGGAAGAAGATTTTGCAAGTTTGAACGTCAACAATATGTCTTAATTTGGAGAGAAGAAATAGATTAATTGATATTTTTTTACAAATATAATCAATGTGTGATTGCCATCCTAAATGATCATCAATTATTACACCAAGAACTTTGTGCTCAACAATTTTTTCGATTCTCAAAGAATCAAGAACAAGAGGAAGAGATAAAGGATATATTTGATGTTTTTGTCTCGTAGTTATCACCATATATTTCGTTTTGGAAGGATTAATGACCATATGATTCGAAGAGCACCAGGAACGTATTTCATCCAGGCTTCTTTGAAGTTTTACTGCCACACATTCAGTCCTGACACCTGAGGTTGAAAGTGTTACATCATCAGCAAACATATCACATGTAACCTCTTTATCAGATATATGTAATGGTAAGTCATTGATGAATAGGCAGAACAAAAGAGGACCTAAGACAGAACCTTGTGGCACACCCACTTGTAAATGGCCACAAAAAGAAGCATGTCCATTGAAATAGACATACTGCTGTCTGTCTTTTAAGAATGATTGAAAGAATTTCACCGTGTTACAGCCATTTAGATATAGTGATAATTTTTCAATCAAAATGTCATGATGAACCATGTCAAACGCTTTCTTTAGATCAAGAAAGATGGAACCAATCAACTGTGACCTATTAATGGCACATAGCCAAGAATCAATCAATCGAGTTAATGCTGTGTGGCAAGAATGTTTTGGCCGGAAACCCGATTGAAGAGAATAAAGTAGATCATGTTGATCCAGATATGCCATCAAATGCTTGTGAATATGCTTTTCAAGTGGCTTTGATAGTATAGAAAGTATTGAAATGGGTCTAAAATCATCAATATTCAAAGGGGTCTTCATTTTTGGTAAAGGAATAACTTTCGCTATTTTCCATTCATCGGGGAACGTGTGATTGATGATACACAAGTTATATATATGAGTGAGAGATTCAATAATGTATGGAATAGAAATTTTCAAAATGAAGGTGTTAATACCATCATGTCCAACTGATTTCTTATTCATCTTCTCAAGAAATATGCCAACTTCATGAATGCCAAGAAGTGGTATCTCAAATTCTTTAGACTCGGACAATCTTCCTTTGCAAAAATCACTCAAAATCAATTCTCCGGAAAGGTTACTTTGCACATTGACAGTCTGTAATAATTTTTGGGCCACAGAAAGAAAGTGAGCATTGTATTCATCAACATTAACTGTCAAAGATGCTACAGCAGATTTAACTTTGTTTCGATTAGTAAAGGTATTGATGGCTTTCCACACCGAAGCCGTATCCTTATTATCTTCTATAATCTTTTGAAAATATTCTTTTTTAGCTTTTCTTACCAGACTCTTAACAAAATTACGTTATTTTTTGTAAGCTGGGAAATCTCCATTTTTTCTTAATCGATCTCTCACAGTCATTGCTAACGCGTTGGATGACGTACACGTTTCTTTTTCATAGGAGCATGTTCGTCAATAACTGATAGGAAAAGACTATACCAAAGTTTCAGTGCATTGTTGGGGTTCGAAACATTAACTACACTATAAAATGGAGTATTCTGTAAAGCTAAGCAGAATGAGTCTATATTAAATTTCTTGAAACATCTATAATGTATGTAGGTGTGGTGATCTTTCCTGCACTTAGGAGTTCTGGAATGTAGAGAGCATACAATTGGATAGTGATCACTAATACCTACATTAGGTGACCATACATCTTTAACAATACAACTGTTTGTGGTATAGAGATGATCTATCAAAGTTGATGTCGCCTGTGTGACTCTTGTTGCAGTTTGAACTAATTGTGTGAGACCAAAGAGAGCAATGGTAGAATCCCATGCACAATTCTTTTTGAAATAATCAATATTGAAATCGTCCAACAGAACCACATTCTTTTTGAAGGCACAAACTTTGTCCATCATTTTTACAAATTCATTATACCAATAGTAGGTAGATGCAGGATTTCTGTAGAGAAATCCCAACATAACAGATGAGTGCACATTACTTTTCACTTCAAGCCATAAACATTCAACATTGAACTTTTCTAAATCTGATCTACGAACTACACACATAGAGAGAGAGAGAGAGAGAGAGAGAGAGAGAGAGAGAGAGAGAGAGAGAGAGAGAGAGAGAGAGAGACTATAGACTTTAGACTGTATATGCATAGGCCAGCGGTCTGTCACAAGTGTACAGACGTAATATGATGTTGTCAACTTAATCACATACCGATTTTCTCACTTCATATGTGTGTGTGTGTGTGAGAGAGAGAGAGAGAGAGAGAGAGAGAGAGAGAGAGAGAGAGAGAGAGAGAGAGAGAGAGAGAGAGAGAGAGAGACTTTAGACTTTATATGCGTAGGCCAGCAGCCCGTCACAAGTGTACAGACGTAATATAATGTCAACTTAATTGCGTACCGATTTTCTCACTCCGTATGAGAGAGAGAGAGAGAGAGAGAGAGAGAGAGAGAGAGAGAGAGAGAGAGAGAGAGAGAGAGAGAGAGAGAGAGAGAGAGAGAGAGAGAGAGTCATGCCCTTGTTTTTATAGTACATAAAAGCATACAAGTTACAGTCACTTCAAACCAAGTGTATCTAAGTGACTAGTCATATCAATAGTCCACAGAGCCGAGTGCCTTAACTCGGCTTTGTCTAATGATGGTCAGTGGACAGATCAACGACATCACATTGTTAATTCTCCAAGTCCTTTATCGTTGGTGACATTTGTACACCCCTTTGGTCTCTAGCACTAAGCTGTTTACTACCGCTGAATGAGTCGAAGTCGGAAACATTCGCGGACACTAGTACCCAGTTTTGAAATCTCGGCCTTACAGTCACGTGACTCGCACGCCCGGTGGAGTTATGCTAAGATCCAGCCGCGTTAATGTATCTGCGTCTTGTGACAAACGTCTTGCTCGGCGATACTGAACTCCATGCACCTTAACGGTCCGCGTGATTCGGGTGTAATCTTAAGCTAAACGACGTTTATAAATGTCCGTTCTCGCGAGAAATGCCGAGATTTGAAACTGGGGTACAGTGTTCGCGAATGTTTCCGACTTCGACCATTTCAGCCTTACTACCATCCACAGAGTTGTGATAACGAATCAGAAATAGAAAAACGTGCCTGATAACGAACAGAGAACAAAGAGATGCACCCAGTGACCCTGAAGAATGGCTATCGGTGGGAGTGGAGGCAGAAGACAAGATGGGTGTGGGGAATAGGGTCAGGTTGAGGTGGGAGGTGACGTCGGGAACTAAGTTTCCTGACGGAAGTGAGGCTGAGGCTAGTGGGGAAGATGGGGGAGGGGAAGAGGGGAGGAGGGAGAGGGTGCGGGGAGGGGAGGGGAGGGGGAGGGAGGCAAACCTTTGAACCAAGTGAAGGAAAACTGCATTCGAACGTGCTTAATAGTGAGGAGATGATAGGAAGTGTTGGCGGTGCAACAAAAGGTCAATTCAATGCACGGATTGTGAGATTGGTGTGCGTGTGCATAGGCGCGAATGCACGCGTGCATGTGTGTGCGTATGTGCACGCAGTTGTTGTGTTTGTCGATACGAATTTGTTAAAATTCGAACATGCGTGTGTGCATGATATGTTTGAGTTGACGCTCGGGTGTGTAAGAAGATACTCGTATACGCTATCTTTCGTGAGTGTGCGCATTCACGCGTGTCGGAGAAGCTTCCATTAAGGGGGCCTTGCACACTAGTGGACTCGTCTGAGGAGAAGGGTGTATAAGGACGGCCAATCTGGCGGGCTGTACAAGCTGGGAAGCGACAACATCTGACTTGTAAGCGATCTTGGTTGGTTAATTCTGGGTGAATTCGCAGTGATTCGTACATAGAATGACGCAACAATCTGACGACTCGAAAATAAAAACTCATAAAAACGCAGCCAATCAGATATGTTGTGTCCCGCCAGTTTGTTTCCCCCAGCTTAGCTGTCTGTCTCACAGCCCTCTCCGACGAGTCCACTCGAGTGGCCCGTTTATAAAAGCTTTTCCCATGTGTCTGTGTTTATGCCTCCGTATGTGCGTGTGTTTGTGTGGGTGTTTGTGTGGGTATGAGTGTGTATGAGTGTGTGTGTGTGCGTACATGCGTGCGTTCGTGCCTGTGTGCGTGCTTTTGCTTGTGTGTGCGTATGCGTGTGTGTGTGCGTGCGCTTGTGTGTATGTGTGTGTGCGTTCCCTTGTGTGTGAGTGAGCATGAGTACACGTGTGTGCGAATGCACGTGTGAGTATGCGTGTCAGTGTGTGTGTCTGTAGGACAGTGAATGTGCATGTAACTGTTTAACTCCAGGACTGACACAGCTGTACAAGTTTCACAATGCGAGAGGCAAAGGCGACAGGGCAGATAACAAGCGTACGGTTGAAAGCATACGGGCTCTGTATGACACGTGTGACAACCGAACAAGAGGACTACAGTGAGTGTGTCAAGTGTAGGCACTTGACGGTGGGAGTGTGTCCTGACAACGATGTATAGGAGGAAGGAAAGGATGGGGGATGGGGGGTATGGGAGGGGGATGGGGGGAAGGGGAGAAGGATCGCGGGATTGGGGAAGAGGGAGGGAGGCAGGAAAGGTAATGGAGAATGGTAAGAGACATTGTGGAAAGAGACTAATGTGCTGGGTGTTATTAGTAAAGACAGATTATAATCGCATACAGTGTATATAGAACACGACTACACCCGGTAGAGTGATATATATATAAATACATGTACTTCATTGCATTGTCATTTCATGCTCATCTGTGCGACAGCTCCTAATCTGCGCTGCGCCCGTCTTTTCAATCACTGCCTCCAGTATACTTGTCGGTATCGTCTGTCTGTCTAGAATTTGTTTTTGCGTTTGTGTCGATTCCTGTTTGCTGTTATTGCCCAGGAGCTGGAATCAGTGCCTCCTACTGTACGCCTCTCTCTCTCTCTCTCTTTCTCTCTCTCTCTCTCTCTCTCTCTCTCTCTCTCTCTCTCTCTCTCTCTCTCTCTCTCTCTCTCTCTCTCTCTCTCTCTCTCTCTCTCTCTCTCTCTCATATGTTCTCCCTGTCTGTCAACTGTGTGCCTCCTTGTTCGTCTCCTCACACTCTCGTGTGTCTATCTAGGCCTACTGCTCCTCCTCTGCTGTAGGTCAAGTTCTTCAAGTGTTTTGGTTCTTAGTCCGTTGTCTTTGTGTAAACTAGGGCCATCTGCTTGACACTGCTTATCTACCATTTCACAATCTCTGTATATGGGTTATCATGTTTAGATTATGTCTGTCATACCGTCATTTTAGGCACAACATTCATTCTCTCTCTCTCCCTCTCTCTTCTCTCTCTCTCTCTCTCTCTCTCTCTCTCTCTCTGTCTCTCTCTCTCTCTCTTACAGTATTGTCTTACTTTATTTCAGTTTTACTGTCTCTGTCTGTCTGCCTGCCTGCCTGCCTGCCTGCTTGCCCCTCTCTCTCTGTCTCTCTCTCTCTTTCTCTCTCTCTCTCTCTCTCTCTCTCTCTCTCTCTCTTTCTTACAGTATTGTCTTACTTTATTTCAGTTTTACTGTCTCTGTCTGCCTGCCTGCTTGCCTCTCTCTCTCTCTCTCTTTCTCTCTCTCTCTCTTTCTCTCTCTCTCTCTCTCGTACTATATTTGAATGTTTTGCCTCAAGGGCTGAATGAAAGAAAGGCATTGTTGCCTAATTCACTACCCTTGTAAAATAAAGTTTGCTCGTTTGTTCTCTCTCTCTCTCTCTCTCTCTCTCTCTCTCTCTCTCTCTCTCTCTCTCTCTCTTTCTCTCGTACTATATTTGAATGTTTTGCCTCAAGGGCCGAATGAAAGAAAGGCATTGTTGCCTAATTCACTACCCTTGTAAAATAAAGTTTGCTCGTTTGTTCTCTCTCTCTCTCTCTCTCTCTCTCTCTCTCTCTCTCTCTCTCTCTCTCTCTCTCTCTCTCTCTCTCTGTTTGCACCGCAACCTGTTCTGCCTGACGTGTCATAACAGGCAGCTACAACAGCGGGAGGGGAATGAAAAGGGGGTGGGGAAGTGGGTGGAGGGGGTATGTTGGGCTGCATTTATATTTATGACTGAAACCAAATCAGGAAGGACATGAAGAATGGTGGAGTGGGGTGTGGGTGGGTGTGGGTGGGGTTGGGGTGGAGGATGGGTGGGGTGGGGTGGAGGTGGAGTAGGTTGCGGTGGGAAGGGGAAGGAAGAGAGAGAGGGTAACGGAAGCAGGTAAGAATGCTAGAATCTGTAAGCAAGGACTCACAATGTAAGAAAATGGTGTAAGGATTTGGGGGGTGGGGTGGGGGATCGGGTAGGTGAAGGAGATTTGGCGAAGGAAATCTGGTGAAGAGGTGGGAAATGGGGGTGGGGTGGGTAGAGAGGAAGGGGGAGGTGAAATGGAAGGGAGGGGGTGGGGGTAACAGGGCTGTGGAGAACTGAAGTTGAACACTATGTGGAGCACGCAGCCTTGTTCACACAACACCTCTTGTCGTTTATAGGACAGAAACTAAACAAATGCGCGGGAACACATCGTTACCAGTTTGCAGCAAAGCAAAGTCAAGAATGGATCTTCCAAGGCTAGCAAGTGATGCTTATTCTTCCTTTGGTCCGATTTATATTGAGCTCGATTTTATTTTATTGAAATGGAACGGATTCTTCTACGGTTGCGTGACTTAGTTGGGCTTCTGCTAGACTGCAGAAATGAGTCGATGGCTTTTGTACGTGTACTTGCGTAAGCATGCGTACGTACCGTTGTGCTTAGCTGCGTGTGTGCATCCAAGGATCATGCAGTTCACGTTTATGTGTGTTAGTGCGCGCACGCGCGCGCGCGTGTGTGTGTGTGTAAGGGAGGGAGAGAGAGAGAGAGAGAGAGAGAGAGAGAGAGAGAGAGAGAGAGAGAGAGACAGAGACAGAGAGACAGAGAGAGAGAGACAGAGAGACGGAGAGAGAGACAGAGAGACGGAGAGAGAGACAGAGACCGACACAGAGAGAGAGAGAGAAAGAGAGACAGAGACAGAGAGAGAGCGAGAGCGAGAGAGAGAGAGAGAGAGAGAGAGAGAGAGAG
>JAWQFJ010002288.1:40000-45000 GCA_034096865.1 Theodoxus fluviatilis
GTGTAGCTGGACAGCTATCGCAATGGACAAGTTTGAAATCGTCGTCTTGACGTCTGCACTGTGGTTCTGACGTTCAGAGTTTTACTACAACACGACGACAGCTGTCATTTGTGATGTAGTGTCACTGCGGTTTTTATCTGATTTTGTGTTATCAAACTCCTTGCGGGGTCAGGACTAGAATGAGCCCAACATGCCTTCCTACACCATTACTTTCGTCATTGCCGTCGTGACTAGAATGAACCCAACACGCCTTCCTACACCATTACTTTCGCCATTGCCGTCGTGACATGGTGTCAAAAAGAGACAAAGGTTTTCGTAGATGTTGAGCCGACTCTGACCATTCACACACGCACGCACGCACACACACACACACGCACGCACGCACCCGCGCGCGCACGCACACACTCATACACACACACCACACACACACACACGCAATATACACATGCACACATACATTCTCTCTCTCTCTCTCTCTCTCTCTCTCTCTCTCTCTCTCTCTCTCTCTCTCTCTCTTTCTCTCTCAACCTTACACCACCATTTCAGCCTGAACAGAACAGTAAACTCCAACCAGACCAGCATCCAGAAATAGCCGACTGTTCTGGCTCATTCTTATGCCCGTCCATGCTGGAATGCAAGCGTGTATAAATCTTATCCCCACGCTCCATTTATCTTGCCCAGTGTCAAGGAAACAGGGGATCGATCGTCAGGAATCCATAACTCAGGTGTAATATCGATAGGTGGTTTTCTGAGGTGCGTTGCTAACGCTAGGAACCTTGCAGAATCTCGCGAGAAATAGGCCGGTGTCAATACGCTAATTTATCATGCGCACATATCTCACCACTTAGGCGACTCAAGGCGCACATATCTCACCACTTAGGCGACTCAAGGCGCACATATCTCACCACTTAGGCGACGCAAGGCGCACATATCTCACCACTTAGGCGACGCAAGGCGCACATATCTCACCACTTAGGCGACTCAAGGCGCACATATCTCACCACTTAGGCGACTCAAGGCGCACATATCTCACCACTTAGGCGACTCAAGGCGCACATATCTCACCACTTAGGCGACTCAAGGCGCACACACATGTCAACATGTGTCAGCACGACGAAAGCAGATGTACGAGCTCGTAAAGGCAGTCAGATATTTGACGCATGTTGACACCGGCCTACGGAATGAAACGCGCTGCGCCTCAAGCCATATCGAGCTACAACCCGGGTCGATTTTGATATCTATTTGTGAAAACTGATGTGGCCTTTTAAAAAAACGATACCTGAAGGTATGCTTCGATCAGCAGCTTACAAATGTAATTGTTGAAAAAAAAAATGCAATTTACTGACAGCGGTATTCTTAATAGTTTCGGCGGTTATTTTAGACCAAAAAATGTCATCGTTTGACTAATCTCTCGCAATTTTATTTTCAGAGCGTTGATCTCCAAGGATACGCGGTTCAATTGCATACAACTCTGCACCAAAATTATTCGATTCAAAAACCGTTTTCACCATCTTAATGAGCATGCAGTTTTTCTTTTGGAAATGCTGCAAAAGTCAAAAGCGACCGAGGACACGAACTGCCCATTTTCGCGGTGGGATCGCACGTCAATGCGTAGGTCTTGCCACGTTCTTGGTGCTGTCTTCTAGCTCAGAACAGTCACGCCATGCTGGAACAGTCACGCCATGCTGAAACAGTCACGTCATGCTGGAACAGTCACGCCATGCTGGAACAGTCATGCCATGCTGTAGCAGTCACGCCATGCTGGAACAGTCATGCCATGCTGGAACAGTCACGTCATGCTGGAACAGTCACGTCATGCTGGAACAGTCACGCCATGCTGGAACAGTCACGCCATGCTGGAACAGTCACGCCATGCTGAAACAGTCACGCCATGCTGGAACAGTCACGCCATGCTGGAACAGTCACGCCATGCTGTAACAGTCACGTCATGCTGGAACAGTCACGCCATGCTGGAACAGTCACGCCATGCTGGAACAGTCACGCCATGCTGGAACAGTCACGCCATGCTGGAATAGTCACGCCATGCTGGAACAGTCACGCCATGCTGGAACAGTCACGCCATGCTGGAACAGTCACGCCATGCTGGAACAGTAACGCCATGCTGGAACAGTCACGCCATGCTGTAACAGTCACGCCATGCTGGAACAGTCACGCCATGCTGGAACAGTCACACCATGTTGGAACGGTCACGCCATGCTGTAACGGTCACGCCATGCTGGAACAGTCACGCCATGCTGGAACAGTCACGCCATGCTGGAACAGTCACGCCATGCTGGAACAGTCACGCCATATTGGAACAGTCACGCCATGCTGTAACAGTCACGCCGTGCTGGAACAGTCGTGCCATGCTGGAACAGTCACGCCATGCTGGAACAGTCACGCCATGCTGGAACAGTCACGCCATGCTGGAACAGTCACGCCATGCTGTAACAGTCACGCCATGCTGGAACAGTCACGCCATGCTGGAACAGTCACGTCATGCTGGAACAGTCACGCCATGCTGAAACAGTCACGCCATGCTGGAACAGTCACGTCATGCTGGAACAGTCACGCCATGCTGGAACAGTCACGCCATGCTGGAACAGTCACGCCATGCTGGAACAGTCACGCCATGCTGGAACAGTCACGCCATGCTGGAACAGTCACGCCATATTGGAACAGTCACGCCATGCTGTAACAGTCACGCCGTGCTGGAACAGTCGTGCCATGCTGGAACAGTCACGCCATGCTGGAACAGTCACGCCATGCTGGAACAGTCACGCCATGCTGGAACAGTCACGCCATGCTGTAACAGTCACGCCATGCTGGAACAGTCACGTCATACTGAAACAGTCACGTCACGCTGGAACAGTCACGCCACGCTGGAACAGTCACGCCATGCTGGAACAGTCACGCCATGCTGTAACAGTCACGCCATGCTGGAACAGTCACGCCATGCTGGAACAGTCACATCATGCTGTAACAGTCACGCCATGCTGGAACAGTCACGCCATGCTGTAACAGTCACGTCATGCTGGAACAGTCACGCCATGCTGTAACAGTCACGTCATGCTGAAACAGTCACGCCATGCTGGAACAGTCACGCCATGCTGGAACAGTCACGTCATGCTGGAACAGTCACGCCATGCTGAAACAGTCACGCCATGCTGGAACAGTCACGTCATGCTGGAACAGTCACGCCATGCTGGAACAGTCACGCCATGCTGGAACAGTCACATCATGCTGTAACAGTCACGCCATGCTGGAACAGTCACGCCATGCTGTAACAGTCACGTCATGCTGGAACAGTCACGCCATGCTGTAACAGTCACGCCATGCTGGAACAGTCACGCCATGCTGGAACAGTCACGTCATGCTGGAACAGTCACGCATGCTGGAACAGTCACGCCATGCTGGAACAGTCACGTCATGCTGGAACAGTCACGCCATGCTGGAACAGTCACGCCATGCTGGAACAGTCACGCCATGCTGGAACAGTCACGTCATGCTGGAACAGTCACGCCATGCTGGAACAGTCACGCCATGCTGGAACAGTCACGTCATGCTGGAACAGTCACGCCATGCTGAAACAGTCACGCCATGCTGGAACAGTCACGCCATGCTGGAACAGTCACGTCATGCTGGAACAGTCACGCCATGCTGGAACAGTCACGCCATGCTGGAACAGTCACGCCATGCTGGAACAGTGCCGGAACACAAAACGGACAAGCGCGCCATTAAGTGTTTTTTTCGGGCGCGAGTTTATGAAGTAAGCGTTTTATGGCTTTAGGTTTAAACGACATCACGAGATTTTTGAGAGTGTTTGTTCCGATTTTGTTGCCTCTTTCCAATGAAAGAGATTTACAAAGCCCTTTCGCACTATCCCTCAGCTTGGCTATGAAAATATGTCGGCATGTTTGCTCATGAAATCAAGACGCCTATGCTTTGCACGTAGAGCCATGTGAGAGATGGATGAATGAATGAATGAATGAATACAAGCACATATGCTTGCATGGATGAACGAATGAATGAATGCATAATAATAAATAAATGGATGAATGAATGAATACGACATGGGTAATAGGTGACGAATGAATGAATGAATGAATATATAAATAAATAAATGAATGAACGAACGAACGAATAAATGAATGAACGAACGAATGAATGATGCATGAATGAATGAATGCATAATGAAAAAAATTGACGAATGAATGAATACGAGATGGATGGATGGATGGATGGATGAATGAATAATGTATGAACGAATGAATGGAGTTTTACGGCCTATCAGTTGTTGAACACTATGTAAGAGTTACTTATCACGAAAATTACTAGAGCTAGTCAGAGCAGTTCACTATTTCTCTTGTCATTCGCCTCTTACAGATCGCATAGAGAGACACGGGGGGGTCTATTCTCACCCCCAACCCATAGGGGAACCTTGTGAGAGGGCTCAAGAGGGTATGTCGTGTGTGCCTGGAGCATCCGTTCATGGGTAAAGTCATACAACAAAGAGCACAAAAAAATAGTTTGAAGTACTTTTGTAGATGCGTGTGTGTGTGTGTGTGTGTGTGTGTGTGTGTGTGTGTGTGTGTGTGTGTGTGTGTGTGTGTGTGTGTGTGTGTGTCTTTGTGTGTGTTGTGTGTGTGTGTGTGTGTGTGTGTGTGTGTGTGTGTGTGTGTGTGTGTGTGTGTGTGTGTGTGTGTGTCTTTGTGTGTGTGTGTGTGTGTGTGTTGTGTGTGTGTGTGTGTGTGCGTTTGTGTGTGTGTGTGTGTGTGTGTGTGTGTGTGTGTGTGTGTGTGTGTGTGTATGTGTGTGTGTGTGTGTGTGTGTGTGTGTGTTGTGTGTGTGTGTGTGTGTGTGTGTGTGTGTGTGTTGTGTGTGTGTTTGTATGTGTGTGTGTGTGTTTTGTGTGTGTGTGTGTGTGTGTGTGTGTGTGTGTGTGTGTGTGTGTGTGTGTGTGTGTTGTGTGTGTTTGTGTGTGTGTGTGTGTTGTGTGT
>JAWQFJ010002288.1:50000-52500 GCA_034096865.1 Theodoxus fluviatilis
TAGTCTTTGCGTCCGTGTTCATGCGAATGATAATGCTTGTAGGTTGTTTGTCCCTGCTCGAATGTGCAACTGTCTTGTGAACGTGCTGTGCATAAAGGCTGACAGTGCAACGGAGAGAGGGAAGAGGGTAGGAGGAAGGGGGAAGGGGGCGGGAGACATGTGCAGAATAATAGGTCCTTTGACTGAGGGAGAAAAGTAAGTGTGGGTGGTGAAGATGATTACTTGCTTTGTGCAAACAGTGCATACACGTTTTAAAGAAAGGATTTTTTGGCTGTACAATATGTCTTATTAAATATTCACGACGAGCTCTGACTTCTGCCATTTCAGTAATAATTCTCCGCACGAGAGCGAGCTGCAAACCCTCATGTACCTGCCAGTCCATCTATTTACTGCCTTGCTTATCTTAGCTACACCTACCATTGCAGTAAATCTCGCATCAAAACTCACAGAACACACACACACACATACACACACATACACATACACATACGCACACGCACACACGCATACACATGCACACACGCCCACAAACATGCGCACACGCACGCATGCATAGATATGCACACACATACACACATATGCATACACACATACACATACACACACTTGCACACACGCACACACACACGCGCACGCACACACACATACACACACACGCACTCACACACACATGCACACACACACACACACGCACGCACAGGCACACATACACACACGCACGCACATATACACGCACACACACACACGCACGTACACACACACACACGCACGTACACACACACGCACGCACGCACGCACACACACACACGCATGCATACACACACATACACACACACGCACACACACACACACACACACACACACACACACACGCACGTACACACACACACACACACACACACACACACACACACACACACGTTCTTCTCTTCCTATGCTGTGCAGATGGCCTACATGCTCATTCTTTCTGCATTCGCGGGTGCACACAAGCAAATCTACACACACAAGCTAATTTACACACACAAGCAAATCTACAGAATCGAACTTCCCAAGCTTTCCCCTCACCAACTCAGCACGCGAATTTCAGCCACACAACAAGGATTTCTGACCAGCCAAGCTGTTCACGCTTCCGAATTGTCAGGTCAGAACTCAAAACATTGGATTGTCGAATTTTTCTTTTTACATACATGCACTTCGCCCAGTGACCACATTTCTTCTACCTGCACACATGCCTGGTCAGAAATCGTTTACACTGTCAGTGTGTCACATTGCAACCAACCATGTGCGTTTCTTGCAATCTTATTTTCCGTACATTGCGAAGCGGCCTCTACACTCTCTGCCTGCATTCAATGACTGTTGACAAACAAGTCCCCTGTGCCGATTTTTCCAGAGCTACCCTTTCACTAACTCAGCCTGCAAATGCAAGCTACAAAGGAAGGATTTCTGACTATGCAGAGAGCACTCACACTTCCAAACTATCAAATGGTACCGCATAACCCTTGTCACATTCTTTTTTTCATGATCTACCAGATGACATTCTAACCACCTGCTTCAATGGCTGCACACAAACCAGCCTGAAGTATAGAGTTTTCCAAGCTCACCGACTCAGCATAGGCTACATGTACAGTTTTCAGCCACACAGCAAGAATTTCTGATTAGGCAGAAACTACTCATACTTCCACGCTGTCACATCGCAATCAAGCATCTGTTGCATTCTTCTTTTCCTATGTATCGTCAAGTAGCTTTCACACTCACTGTCTGTACTCATGACTGTGGACAAGCACACCTAGAGATACGAGTTTTCCAACGCTACCCTCTCAGCAGCCCATGCTTCAAACGCTGGCCACGGAGCAACCATTTCTGCTGGATAGACGCTGTCACCTTTCTCATCTGTCATCTCGCAGCCTACCGCCTTTTCTCGTTTTCATTTCCCCCCCGAAGTGTACTTTGTTGAGTGGCCGTCACTCTTCGTCTGCTTGCATTTATGGCTGAAAAGGATCACGCCTATGGCATCGAGTTTGACCAAGCTATTCTCTTGTCGACTCAGCCAACAGACACTGCCACATTCATTTCAGACTACGCAGACAGAAAGCACGCTTCCAAGCTGTCAAGCAACGACCCACCTCGTTTCTCTGGTTCCTTTGGACCCGACACCAGCGGCGCTGCTTATTCGGGCTGGACTGTGGTGACTCGGGTGGGCCGCTCGCTGGCGTGTGATAAGTTAGATTCTAGGTACGTGTACTATCAGCGGCCAAAATCAACACTGCGACCCGGCTAATCCTCGTGCTGCGCAGGTGCCAAGTGATCCAAGACTTGGCTGAAGCGGGTACGCACGACTTCAGGGTGGTTTCCACCCCGATTTCTCCTAGAGTAGAAACTGAATAGTGTCAGCCTTCTCTCCTCTTCAACTACTGCCACGACTACAGCGCATGAGCTGACTCAGACCTCCCTTCTGCAGAGTACCGGGTTCCCTCGAAGAGCCGATCCACCCGTAATGCCA
>JAWQFJ010002288.1:57500-75000 GCA_034096865.1 Theodoxus fluviatilis
TACCATTGTTAACATGCAATTAGACGGTTTATACAAAGTGTACATGAATTTTTATTCTTAATATTTAGAGCGGGAAAACTGCTGGGTAAGTAGAGGCAAGTCTTACAAAACATGACCAGGCTATGTACAAGCACAAGACAAGGATGTTAATTATCGTCAGTTAATTATCTAGGGATGAAACACAAACCCTCGGTCTGGAGTAGTCATCATGCAAGACTTCTGTTCTTCAGGAAACACCACACACAACAGACAACAGCCAGACCTCTCCCCGTAACCTCAACACTGAGGGGCAGACCAGGCCCATTCACACACCAACATCAGTACTATACAATACAGTACAGTACAACACAACACAGTGTAGTACAGTTGCCTTCTCAGTGCCAAAGGCCGTGGCCGCCAGAACCACTGGCTGGTCCTGGCTTGGAGAGGGCAAAAGCACTGTCGTATATCCTTCCCCATTCCATCTTTCACAGGTTGAAAGACTAACACTATAGAAGGCAACCACCCTTAGCACAGAAAAGACGACGGAGAAATAGCAGGAAGTGTTCCATAAAGGTAGGAGACAGCTGCTAGTTTTACCACACGGGGAAGTACGTTGGTGGAAGGCCATGGTAGGTTGCTGTGGAGTGCAGTGGAGTATCAATCACTTCTGACCGGTAGGTTTCATGAATACCCGCGAAGTTCACTCTACTATTCTCCAACGCATCATATATTATTTTATACACCCCAAACCCACCCTGTCAAGGAATATCTCTGTCCCATCATCTCAACCTGCTAGTTAGACCCACGGAAAGGATAAGAACGATTACAAAAATCCTCTATAACTATCCTTAAAGACACAAGTGATGAGAAAAGCTACTGAAATGAAAAAGGAACGAAGCTGCATGCTCGCATTGTTACTGGAATTCAGACCAACTTCTTTCTCTTGCAATCCTTGCTCGACAGCTGGTCTTTTGAAAGGTCACAGCACAACACAAACAGGTAAAAAGGCTGTTCATCTACAGTTCTTATACCGCTAAGTGCATCAAATTTTTACTCCGAGACTCAGCTACAGCTTCTCATATGAATACCTCTCTCGGTCGTTCTATCAGTAAAGCTTCACAACATTCATCTCGAGAGGCAAAACTCAAGCCTCATATTCCAACTAAAAACGACTACTTTCAGATCGTCCATTCACTCCTGAAAGTAATAACCACATCCACTTTGAGATACCCTAGGAGCACAAACAATTACTTCTGGCCTAAACTACTCTAATTGAAAACTATGTTTCAAGAAGAAAAGGACGAGTGCAACAATGGAACTCAAAGTGCCTCCAATGGTTTAGGACAATACAGAGGGTTGTTAATGTGCCAGATGCTGGGTGGAGCTATGTCGCAGCTTTCACGGTATGACCACGGGAAAGACCACGAAAAGACACCATTCAAGTCTACCAGTTTGAAAGCAGCAGACGAAGATGACTGATGCAGTTTCTGTGAGGAATAGTATGATGACTGTACACAGTTGAGCAAGTCGAGCAATACCAGGAGTGTGACGTGGTAGTCTGTATATTGACCCTCACAAAGACAACAAAAGAAGATGCCATGACAAGAAGGAAAAATCTGACTCAAAAAATGGGCCAAGCAATTACAATGACTCAGTAAACCAAGAGCAAGAACATCAAGATGGCACAACTCCTGTGGGGAAAGACAAAATGCTGCTATTAAACTTAAGTAAGAAACCCACTGTGAAAATACCATAGAAAAATGTTCATTCAAAACATGCAATGAAAAGTAGATGAAAATGTTCCTTTGAACTACTGCTTTGACAGACATAATGCAGAACTGTAAATAGGGGATTAATTCAATCTTTTCTGACTGAAATCTCCATACGTTTCAAAAACATGAGCTCCTACAATCCCCGGCTTACTTTCTAACCTGCAGAGAATTATTTCATTTATAGATGTCTTGCGGTTGATCCTTGAAGAATCCCTCACTATTTCACCCACACAAAAAGTCCACAGCTTGCTCCGAGTCCATGGTCACATGCTAGAGCAGAAGACATTTTCTGGCGTGTTGTTGACTGATCCAACGCCAGACAGTGACTTCACTGAACTCAATTCTTGATTCAGTCTCATCATTTCTTTCCTCTCTAACGTTACTGAGAAAACAGGGACGAAATGCTGAAAGCAAACATCAATCAGAACATGACAGGGCCTGGCAGATGCGCACCTGTTTGTACAAACTCTACACACGAGAGTACCACAGAGCGAAACTAATGAGAATCCCACAGTACCATTTAGTTTTCCAGTAGCCTACATATTTCATAATGCCCACAAAATGTGGATCCTCATTGTGCTTATTAGAAAAGAAAGTGTGTTTAAAGGTCATTCCCCAAAAAAGTTTTAGCGATGGAAAATAATATCAACCTCACAAGACATCACAAGAAGCATCAAACCACAATGACAGGTGAACTAAAAGGGAAAAGGGTCAAATAAATCCATGTAAGATAAATAATTCTAAGTATGTGCAAGTAAACATTTTGGCATGAGTAAAAATGTCATGAACATTTTATGGGTTCATAACATTTCAGTCACATCAGATTGCAAACTATCATACAGAGTTCTGGTTAAGAGCATATAGTACAGAATTTTAGGGACATTCTTCAAAATCTCCATTACCCTTCACTCTTTATTTGCATGCTCTCTCTCTCTCTCTCTCTCTCTCTCTCTCTCTCTCTCTCTCTCTCTCTCTCTCTCTCTCTCTCTCTCTCTCTCTCACTCACTCACTCACTCACTCTCACTCACTCTCTCTCTCTCTCTCTCTCTCTCTCTCTCTCTCTCTCTCTCTCTCTCTCTCTCTCTCACACACACACACACACACACACACTATTATTATCAAAGGGTAAATTATTGCACGATCATCCACAGAACATTGAATCTGTACAGTCATCATGATCAATAAAAATGGAGAAGACGTAGCACACCTCCTCATTAACATCATATCCAGCCCCCATAAGATCACATGTCTCACAGGTAGTTTGCATGGTCTTGACCAGAAAACTATGACATTACCTATAGGTCATTAAAAGCAGTAGTTATGGTGAAAGTATGGACAGCTTAGGGAGGGTGCTGCTAGAGGGCGAGTAGTGATGCAAAACTAAACCATCATTCAGCCTAGGACTAACTCTCATAGTTGAGTACCTAAGATTGGCAGGCAAATACAAAATATTAAAATTTACCAATAAAAAAGTAATCAGACTACTGCAACAAGTGCATGCTTTATTTCATCTTGTGGTATCAAAGACATGAACTTATTTATTTTACTACAACCACAATACAACTATTGGTCCTCTATATAGACCAATATCAGTCTTGCAAATATTTCTAAGAGCCATCTTTTAGTGATTAAATGATGTTGACCATAATCTGATAATGCAAAATTATACCCACCCCCCAAAGTGAAAAGAAAGGTTAATCAAGAAAAAAAAGTAATTGTGTACGAGTGTCCATGCATAAAAGTGAATACATCACAAATGACAAAATTAATTACGTAAGACTACAAACTAGCAAAACTTCCTCATTTCATACCAAGAATATGGCTACAAGTGTCCAACAATGCTCACAAAACTTATGCTTCAGCTAAGTCATGATCTCAATCCAACGTAAGCCTGCTGTCACACAACAGAAGTCGGACTTCAGCCTAGCTACGGAGGCCTAAAGAGGGGACCAGGGAGAAGGGTGAAGTCGCCGCTGTGGAAGGACCACACCACTAGATGCATAGGAGTCTGAGGTAAGGGTGTCCATCGGGACAGGTATCACAGCAAAGTCCAGGACAGTTTCATAACAGCAGACGAGAAAGAGGCTAGCCATCCTAGAGGGACACCAACTGACAGATGAGAATGCAACAACATTAGCAGTGGAGATGGGCCTACTATGCGGATGGAAAGTGCCCTTCCAGCCAAAGCTTGGATGAATTGATGAGGAGATATTGTAGGATCTATCAACTGTAAAGTGAACATATGAACCCGATGCAAAGATTCAGGTATGAAGTAAAACTGCCATCAAGTACACATCATAGTGAGTTCAGCTGGATCTTCCCACGACTGAAATAGCAGCTTTTTGTTTCCAACCAATGCTCATGACAGCAGAGGCAGATCTATGCATTAAGCCTACAGAACTTCCAAAGAACACTGCAGATTATGTATCCCAGTGTAATTCCAACACTTCAGAATCATGGTAGTCAACTAATTTTCCAGAAATGACAAGGCAGAGGGAAAGAAAAAAGCAATTGCTCAGAACAGCTCCCCCCCCCCCCCCCCCCCCCCCCCCCCCCCAATCTACACTCTCAAGATGTGGAGAGCACCTACATACAGCTCTTGCCAAGCAAGTAACCTTTATAAGCACGAAGGCTCAGACAGCACCAGTGGATTGATTCGACCACAAATCTGGAAGCAGAATCTTGGTGCTCCAACAGTTGTCAACATCACATGCTAAGGGAGAGAACCCAAGCACTGTATGGAGGCCCCATTGAAAAGGGAGACTACTCTTGTTAGACTTTTGTAGTCTCCTTCTCCTGTGACCTCGGCTATGCAAGACTTCAAGAGTAATGGAGAGAAGTCAAGCAAATAAGAATTTTTTAAATTAACAAAAATCCTGCAAGTGCAGCCATGAGAGCTAATACATCACAGAATGTAGTCCGTCTACAGCCACACCTGTAAATATGCAATGCTTTTTACTTCTATGAGCAGACATGCTGCATGACATCCAGGGAGAGACCTGTACTAACACAAGTGTTGGACATCACAAGAAGCACAACAGACACACTGATTCCAGCACAGAACATGCAACACATGGCATATGAAGGATGAATGATCAACATTTCATGACAAGATTATCAAAGTCATATATGCACAGTTTCAACATAAATCTTCCTTCATTCTCTCCTACTTTGCATGTGAAGCAAAGAGTCACAGTGCCTGGCGCCTAAACAGGCCCAAAATCAAGTCAAAAGCTAGGCAAGTCCATGAAATGCTCAGGATGAGATTCTGATGAATTGAAAATGAACTAAACACATGGCACGGCAAGAGAGGAAATAAAAATGAATACCTGGTACAAATCTAAAATTATTTATACCATTAAAATTTTAACAGAAACCCACACACCAAGGTTTTGATTGCTATCAACGATGGTAATCATAGAAAAAACTCTGGCAGTCTCTGGCATAATGGAAGATCTAGTTTTATCAGTGCAGAACTGCACATTTCCTTAAACATCAGTGATGTATGGTGTTCTGGTCTGCAGCTGTGTGTAGGCGATGATGTGTGCGGTAGTGGGGGAGCAAGATTCAATACTGATGTTGGGGAGGCATGAGCAAAAAACTAGGTTCTCAAGGAGCAAACAAAAACGTGACTTTGTCAATGCCTACCAAATCTCAATTCCGCACTTACTACACAGCTCTGTGGTTGCAGTTTAGAATCTCTCCTCTTCCTCTCCTTCCAAAGCTGGCCATTACCAGTACCCATGTCTGATCTCACCATGTTGTCCTCACAAGAGCGAACTGAGCGAAACCCCAAACGTCATTACATTTCATTTTCAATGGAATATCTCTGTTCATCTTAAGACTTCCCGAAGGCTAAATTCAACAGCTGGCATGCTCTTGCTATGAACTGAAATCATGTCCAAGTCCACAACAAGCAGCAGGAATCAGAGTGCATCTTTCAAAGAATCCGAGGTTTTGCAAGTACATAATACCTCACATTTCATGCATTTTCAAACAAGCATTCCCAAGCAATTGATAAATTCCAGGAAATTATACATGTATACTAGCTCTGAGAAATCAATTGCTACACAGATTAACAGACACATTTCCAGCTTGCAAGCTAAGCATGCTATTCAGCAGATTCCTTTGGTAGCTCTGTAGTTCTAATGGAATGCAGAAGAATGTTTCCAAGCTTATCACATCTGCTTATTGACCATTCTCACACACCTGCATTACTGGCGCATGCACAATTCTGCCTTGGTCTATGCAAATAAATCTGATGGCTTGAGGAGATTTACAAACAAAACGCCCTTGGCAAATACTTTAATTTCATGCAAACTGTAGGAATTAAACATTTCTACTGCATGAATTGTGTCTAAGAGAACAAACAGGAGCCCCAAAAAGTTTATCTTTCAATTTGACAGACTTGTCGACTCCACAGGTTCTAAACAAAAAAGGCAACCACTGAGGAAACAATACCAGACGGCATTCTATTCATGTTGGCACAACGGCACAACACAGAGCATGACAAAGAATATTTGACAACTGCAGAACCACTCAACCAGTGCCAAACTCAACAGGATTCTCTCACCCAGCAGGCCTTCACTCACACACCAAAAATTGTCCATGGACTTCTCATCAACTCACAAGGGACCACCCTTTTCCTCCAGCCCTCCACAGATCATCCACTCCACTGGCCTTGGCAGGCAGGAACAGCAGACCTTTCCTCTGTGCTTCTCTGTGCAAGCAGAGAGCATCCCAGCCACTCACGGTCTAAGGTCTTGCTGACAGAATGGTCACCAAATGCTATTCTTACACAGCACTTTCTCTCCTGTCAGCTCCTGATTGAAAGATTTTCAGAGCGAGTCGTTTGCATCATTATTCTCTCTTGTGTATCGTCACAATGGCAACTAAGCATGATTAGAAAGCTTGCATTTCCACCTGAAGACTTGGAAATGAATATCTGGAAGACACGTGGATAAATAAGCACAAATGTTAGTCCCTAGAAATATTAAAATTGTTTCAGCAGCTATCCTAGTCACTCCAGAGTTTGGTCAAATTATCCCACTGCTGGTTCTAGTCTGAACAGTGCAGTCTCCTTCTTGGTCCAAGTCCGTGCATCTCTACTTTTCCTCCCTCTGTCTGTCTGTCCTCCCTCCCTTACCTTACCTTCACTTGCAAATAGGTAAGTCACAGCAAACCCTTTCATGACAGAGCCTGTTTCAAAGGTTACTGAGCACTGATACACACATTTCATCTGCTGTCCTTTCCTAAATACACAATTGAAGCATTTCATTTTGTAGGGACCAAACTCAGATAAATATAAGACATTAAATATGTTAGATGTTCTTGTTCCTGATGCTTTATCCGTCTCAAGTTAATTTCCTCATGGTTTTCCCATGCCTATTACAGGCATTGCAGTGTGTATCAACAAAATTGGAGGAGGGGGGGGAAGGCCTTTCTGCAAACCATGCAATAAGACCAGATGGGTGCAACACTTCAACACAGCAGGCTAACACAGAGGGACAAATCAGCAGTGAGAGCGACAACACAGAAACATGCATTGATCTCTTTCCAACACAAAGCAATCAAATCACATCCATGGTCTATGGGCACGGCATGCCACAGACTGTCTGCAACTGTCAGAGAGGATGCCCAGAGCTTCCTGGCTCCGCCTGTCCTGTCCAGACACAGTGCACACACCTTGGTCTCCCTGTGGCTCCGCCTGTCCTGTCCAGACACGGTGCACACACCTTGGTCTCCCTGTGGCTACGCCTGTCCTGTCCAGACACGGTGCACACACCTTGGTCTCCCTGTGCAAACCCTGGCAAGAAGTTTCGGCCTGCTCAGCAAAAGTCTCCTCTCCAGCATGCCTGAGCCACTCTATCAGATCAGGAAAATATCACTTCTCCAACCCTGTATACACATTGCTATAGTTCTAAAAAAAGTCAACCAACCAAGAAATCACCAAACAAGCCAGAAGCAATCTCCCCGCTGAATCCACTGCCAAGAGCAGATCTTTTCTTGATAACACACAATGGGCGAGAGGTGCATTTTGACTGTGCTGTAAAACGCACTTCTGAACCACTGCACACACTTAAAAGTAAACTGTGTTCTTTGTACTGGACACTTTGTACTGCCACATACATTAGCAACAGTGGCTTTCCAAGGGAGACAACTCAAATTTTATAGCAATTTTTGGAGTCCACTACAAGCGTCCTTGGTAAGACAGTATACTTTGAGCAAAAAAAGTGTTAACAGGTGAAACATCCAGCTAAAAAATTCAATTCCAGACCTATCAGCATGTGTAAGAAACTCTACAGCATCAAACTTCAGAACTTCCTTCAAAGTGGAATTCTAGTCCACATCAATCTCTACAATAAAACAACTGTATCACAAGCACAAACAGAATTGGTACATGGAGAAGGAATCTAGAGAATTCAAACATGTCCAAAACTACAAGAAATGTTTGCGCACCTGTCCCCATGAAGAGCAACAATAGCTCACCAAGACAAGAGTAGCTTCACTCAAGATCTCCTTGGGACACCGTTCTGAAACTGTCTAACCTCAACAATCTCAGGATCTCACTCATATCAACACAGAGGGAGGAAAAGTCTTTCTTGTACATTCATGGTCTCTGAGCTAAAATGAATATAATGCCAACTTACCACTGTAACCTGGTGTAGATATTCAATCAGTTCTTCATCATCTGAGATAGCATTCTGTTACCAATGCTTGTTCACAGTGAATTCTAGGCAACCGGAGCAACTTTGGGGTCCTTTTCACACGTCAAGTAGAGGTTTTTGCTCCCAGCCTACATGGCTCAGCAAACCTTCCAAACCAACCATCAGCCACAGACAGACATAGAGCTTCACCACCATGTGCCAGGCTTCGGCCTGAAACTGTGAGGCAATCCTGGCGTCAGCCTCATCTTCCAACTGCCCTGCCACAGCAGGCTGACAATCAAGGCTACAGCACAGCCAGTCTCACTCAGAGGTCTGCAGCAGCAGCAAAACTCCATAGGCGCCCATTGAGCAGGGGATTTCAGTCGCACAATAGTGCTGTCTCTGTCTGCCCCAGCCATCCCCTCTGCCAATGGGCGCAACACAGATGCTCAGTCGTCATCATCCCACTCCCCTTCATCCTCCTCACTCTCGCTGTCCTCAATGACCTTCCGTCGCATCTCAAAGGCGCGGTCCATGATGGCCTGCACATCCATGCGGTCTGTGGGCTTCTGCCGCTGCTGCTCCCGTCTGTCCTCCACTCGGCGCAGCTTCTTCAGCCCTGGAACACGTCAGTGTCAAGATGTAGACAGCGGCACAGGCTGATAGGACAGGATGCAATGGAACAGGACAGGGTAGGATAGGGTACTGTAATGAATGAATGAATGAATGAATGAATGAATGAATGAATGAATGAATGGAGTTTATGGTTGATCATCCTTTGTAGGCTGTGTAAGGTCATTGATCACAAATTCACTAAAGTTGGTCAGAGTAACTGCAAGTAGCTGTGATTTCTGTAGTTATTTCAATAGGGTGGAGTAGGATAGGATTTACAGGATGCCATAAGATAGGTATGAATTGAATAAGATAAAAAGAGATGAGATAAAACAAAATGAGGGGAAGGGAGGGGAAAGGAGGAGAGGGGAGGAGACGAGACAAAAGGAGACGAGGGGAGGGGAGGGGAGGGGAGAGGAGAGGAGACGAGAGGAGACGAGAGGAGAGGAGAGGAGAGGAGAGGAGAGGAGAGGAGGAGAGAGGAGAGGAGAGGAGAGGAGAGGAGAGGAGAGGAGAGGAGAGGAGAGGAGAGGAGAGGAGAGGAGAGGAGAGGAGAGGAGAGGAGAGGAGAGGAGAGGAGAGGAGACGAGAGGAGAGGAGACGAGACGAGGGGAGGGGAGGGGAAAGGAGGAGAGGGGAGGAGAGGAGAGGAGAGGAGAGGAGAGGAGAGGAGAGGAGAGGAGAGGAGAGGAGAGGAGAGGAGAGGAGACGAGAGGAGAGGAGACGAGAGGAGGGGAGGGGAGGGGAGGGGAGGAGAGGGGAGGAGAGGAGAGGAGAGGAGAGGAGACGAGAGGAGAGGAGACGAGACGAGACGAGGGGAGGGGAAAGGAGGAGAGGGGAGGAGAGGAGAGGAGAGGAGAGGAGAGGAGAGGAGAGGAGAGGAGAGGAGAGGAGAGGAGAGGAGAGGAGAGGAGAGGAGACGAGATAAAACAAATGAGGGGAGGGGAGGGGAAAGGAGGAGAGGGGAGGAGACGAGACAAAAGGAGACGAGGGGAGGGGAGGGGAGGGGAGGGGAGGGGAGGGGAGAGGAGAGGAGAGGAGAGGAGAGGAGAGGAGAGGAGAGGAGAGGAGAGGAGAGGAGAGGAGAGGAGAGGAGAGGAGAGGAGAGGAGAGGAGAGGAGAGGAGAGGAGAGGAGAGGAGAGTTGTGTGGTGTGAGGAGGATATGGTATACTGGTGTCTTCATCAGCCTGGAACAGATGCTTTGCTAGCATTACACAATATTATGGGTAGCACTGTGGGATGGAAACTTCTCTGGAGTCCAGACTAACAATGTGACACTGGGTGAATCAAAACATAGGAGCTAATTCAGCTGGAACAAATGTCAAGTTGTACACACACAACAGGCAGAACAGAACAAAAGCCAAGCTGTACACACACAACAGGCAGGACAGAACAAAAGCCAAGCTGTACACACACAACAGGCAGAACAGAACAAAAGCCAAGGTGTACACACACAACAGGCAGAACAGAACAAAAGCCAAGGTGTACACACACAACAGGCAGAACAGAACAAAAGCCAAGGTGTACACACACAACAGGCAGGACAGAACAAAAGCCAAGCTGTACACACACAACAGTCAACAGGCAGAACAGTAGAAGTGAAGGTCTTCAGCCAGGAACACTTTGGAGTCAAGATTTTGCTTGCAGCCCAGGGAGAGAGAAAAAAAGCACAGTAGGTTCTTCACCTCTACAGTACAACTAGTGGGCTTTGCCCTTTATACATGCCACACCTGATACCCAGGAATATGGCCAAAGATGACCAACTATGAACAGCATGATGTGCTGTATTCCAATACATGCATCTTCCCTAAACTGTATCTAAGACTTCATAGGTGAAAATAAGGAAAAGAGATAAAGGAGGTTTTTTTAACCTTCAGTAACTCTAAGCTCATCATAGCAAACATACCTACTGACTCTGCAGGAAGCTGCCTACTGCTAATGAGTTTTGCTACAACCACCGGAGAGGAAAATCCCAAGGAATAAGAAGAAGAGGAAGAAGAAGAAGAAGAAGAAGAAGAAGAAGAAGAAGAAGAAGAAGAAGAAGAAGAAGAAGAAGAAGAAGAAGAAGAAGAAGAAGAAGAAAAAGAAGAAAAAAAAGGAGGAGAAGAAGAAGAAAAAGAAGAAGAAGGAGAAGGAGGAGGAGGAGAAGAAGAAGGAGGAGGAGGAGGAGGAGGAGGAGGAGGAGGAGGAGGAGGAGGAGGAGGAGGAGGAGGAGGAGGAGGAGGAGGAGGAGAAGAAGAAGAAGAAGAAGAAGAAGAAGAAGAAGAAGAAGAAGAAGACAAGAAGGGCAAAGCCCATACAACTCACATGCTTGACCTTGACTTTTACATGACCTTGACCTTCAGGTGACCCTCAAGGTCAAGGTCAAACAACTACACCTAGCAATGACATCATACACAAAGAAATGCTTTACAAATTTTTCCTACCAAAATACCCAAGGTCAAGGTCATGCAACACAAAGCTGTTAATTCAAGACATAGGAAGCAAAATGGTGCTTATTGGCACTTTCTACCATGAGATATGGTCACTTTTAGTGGTTCACTACCCCATTTTGGTCACATTTCATAAGGGTCAAAGTGACCTTGACCTTGATATTTGACCAAATGTGTCTCATGATGAAAGTATAACATGTGCCCCACATAATTATTAAGTTTGAAACAGTTATCTTCCATAGTTCAGGGTCAAGGTCACTTCAAAATATGTATACAATCCAACTTTGAAGAGCTCCTGTGACCTTGACCTTGAAGCAAGGCATGATAAACTGGTATCAAAAGATAGGGCTTACTTTGCCCTATATACCTTATATAGGTGAGGTATCCAATCTCAAAAACTTCAGAGAAAATTGAGAAAATGTGAAAAATGGCTGTTTTTTAGACAACATTTATGGCCCCTGCGACCTTGACCTTGAAGCTAGGTTAAGTCACTATGTGTGTTTTTTGAGGTCTTGTCATCATACACCATCATGCCACATTTGGTATTGATAGACTTAATAGTCTCCGAGAAAATTCCAACGTTAAAGTTTTCGGACGCCCGGACGGACGAAACGGGCGAGTACATAGACTCACTTTTGCTTCGCATGCGAGTCAAAAAACAGAACAGTACATGCATTAACAGCTAGTTAAGGAAATTTGACTGCGTGTAGAATTCCCAACCTTTCTTGTTGCTGTATATTCAAGAGCTTTCTGGAAATGCATCCACCTACCTGTCATTGCTTTAACACATAAATATCATGCCACTGAAGCTCATGATGCTAAAGCTTCCTGTTTAATCTCAGGCATCTTCATCATTCTTTCCAAACAGACTGTTCCTCAAAAACACTCTTGCACTACAGCAAGGGCAATCTTGCCCAGCAGCTGGCTCTACTTCCCTTTACGGATGGACAAGATCTATGCATCTCAGCAGGCCACTGGGGGAAACAGTCAAGCTACTCACAGTCAGCCTGTCGGATCTGCTCCAGGAGGGCACAGCGGTCGTTGCCGACCTTGGGCTGCTCATCCACCTCGGCCGACGTTGTGGTGATGGAGCTCCCGTTGGACGAGATGGAGGCCGCATCCAGGTTGCCGTTGGGGATGGGCATGGTGGCCACTGGGGGAGGAGGGGGAGGGGGTGGCGGAGGGGGGGCCTGAGGAACTGGGTCGTTGTCTACAGGAGGGGGTGGGGGTGGAGGCAGGTCGGAGGTCATGGCCAAGGGAGGGGGAGGTGGGGGTGGGGGCAGGCTGTTGGGGGCTTGAACCACAGGACTTGAGGTGAGTGTTGGCTGCCGAATTGGGGAGTTCCTCACTGAGCTCATCACGGGGGACCCCGAACTCGGTGGGTACTGGATAGGCATCTGCTGAGAAGGAGGTGGGGGAGGGGGAGGGGGCAGGCTGTCCCTGTTGGGGCTCTGCAGTTTGGGGGGTGCAGGTGGGGGCTGAGAGGGGCGGGTAGGGGATGTGACGACTGGGGGAGCCTGGTGGTGGTGCTGCACGTTGTTGCCCATGTTCAGGTCCGGATCTTGGTACCTGGTCACCTGAGGCGCAGGGGGGTGGGCAACCTGGTTGTGCTGGTACTGGGGGGGGTAGGGCCCATTGGCTTGTTGGATGACAGCGGTGGGTGTGGGGGTGTATGGGATCTGTGTGGGGGGCACCTCGGGAATTTGTTGTTGCTGTTGCTGCTGCTGCTGTTGTTGCTGCTGTTGATACTGTTGTTGTTGTAGCTGCTGCTGCCGCAGCTGCTGCTGCTGATGCTGAGATCCAGTAGACGGAGCTCGCTGCAAATCCACAGTTGAGGGAGGATGGTGGTTGGCATCCACAGAGGACTGCTTGACAGACTTTCGCTGCTGGTTCGGCATGAACTCCTTCCCCAGAGCAAAGTCCTTGTATCGCTTCGCTTTGCTTTGGATCTGCCGGGGCTTGACACCAGTGCCATCCTTGGGCTTCTGCATTTGGAACGGCAGAGTTCATTGAGTGTGCTTGTCATGACATGACATGACATGACATGACATGACTTGATTGAGCAGACAAAAAAAAACCATGACTGGGACTTTCAAGTCATGACTATACACGACCTGATCCAGCAAAAGATACAGAAAGTTGGATTTGACAATTTCGAGTTATTAGTATTATGGAAAACCTACAAAACTGGAGCTTCAAATTGGTGCAATAATGCAAGAAAAATCCAATCATTCCAAAATAAAAAATTTAAAAAGTTACTGCAGATTGGCGTCAACTTCCCGAAATTAGTCGTTTTGAGAAAATGGCTGATGACGTTGACACAGGCAATGAGTGTGAAAACTTCTAAGCAACAGGGGGAAAATGCATTTTACCATTATGTTACAACAGGACTGAATGTAAGTGAGGAGATTAAGGATAGAAATACTGATAAGTTCAGCATTACATAATATCAACCAGTTAGGAAGCTGTAAGAAAGTCAAATTTTCCATTCAACCCACAGAATTTCCTTTGAAACAGAAGCTAGAATGAGCTCAAACTCACTTTCGACAAAAACCGTTAGACATTTATTTGTGTTTTCTGGTGTTTTGCTCTCGTGACTTTATGAACCTTTAGCAAGATCTGGTTACAAAGAAAAACATTTCCTGCCGATTAATGGAAGGAGTAAAACCACACAGTTCCCTGTGAGCCACAACCACTTTTCCCCTTCTCTCTGGATGCCAGCCTCAATTCCCACAAGGTAGAGATGACAGAAAAATGTTTTTATGATCATTCCATCATCATTTGGCATTTTTATATGAACTTTCAGTGCAATGGACTTCATGACAAAACAGCTGAGTTGCCTCCCTTCTACTGGGAAGAGGACACACACACACACACACACACACACACACACACACACACACACACACACACACACACACACACACACACACACACAAAAACATACACACAACAAACACTTAAGACACACACACACTTACACACACACATACACACGCGCGCACACACACACACACACACACACATACACACACACTCTCAAAGCAGAATGTCATCAATGTTAAAATCTATATGTGTTCATCCCGTTAGCTATGAGTTAATTGGATTAGTGATTTCAATTGTATTTTGTAGACACTGAAGCCATTTATGCCCCGCATCTCATACACAGACATTGAAATTCTGAAAGGGGAAAAAAATGGGGGGAAAAGACACACACACACACACACACCACGCTTGCTCCTTTAAGTCACTTGAGATGTAGCTTTTACACTTATCTACAAGAGTTCAGAAAAATATATTCCTCCTAAAATAACCAATAATTTTCTGATAAGTCTGTCTCAAAATAGCACAAAACCAAAGCACTTGTTGTGAAAGAAATTATTCATTACACACATACTTGAAAAGGGTTGTGCTTTCCAAAAAAAAAGGTTTTTCAAAAAAGAAGGAGGTGGGAAGCTTTGGGAGGCTTTGAAAAGTTTGAAAAATGTTTGTAAGACAAGAGGGTACAATTTATTTTGTAGTCAAGTATACAGTTCTTCTAAATGACACCCAAGATTTTGAAGAAGAAAGGTAGGAAAAGTATCCCCCCAAAATATAGGAAAAAAGGAATGTGCACAAAATGTTCCTTGCTCCAATGCATTGAGAAATAAACACACAGGTTTTACCACTATGAAAATTTGGACTGATACAGCCTGTTGACCCCAAGCTCCAAATACTGAACTGTCTGACCCCTAGCTCCAAATACTGAACTATCTGACCCCTAGCTCCAAATACTGAATTATCTGACCCCAAGCTCCAAGTACTGAACTATCTGACCCCTAGCCCCAAATACTGAACTATCTGACCCCTATCTCCAAGTACTGAACTATCTGACCCCTAGCTCCAAATACTGAATCATCTGACCCCTAGCTCCAAATACTGAATCATCTGACCATCATGGATCTTATAAACAATCAGGAAGATGCCACTGTTTAGAAATGGACACTGTTTCAGAAACGATTAGATTTGCCTCCTTCAGACCAGTGAATGAAACACTACATGCAGTGGAACTTGTATTTGTATTTTAGTCATGCTACATCTCCAGTCCATCAAAGGAATGCAAGAATGTGAGCCTCAACAAGTCTTTCAGATTCTGGCAAATGCAAAATCAGGAATGCAAGAATGTGGGCCTCAACAACACTTTCAGATTCTGGCAACTGCAAAATCAGGAATGCAAGAATGTTGTCCTCAACAAGACTTTCAGATTCTGACAACTGCAAAATCAGGAATGCTGATCACACAATAAGTTTCATAAAACAAAGTCACCTTAACAAAAATATTTTTAAGTTAGGCACAAAAGGGTTACATTGTTCTTTGCACAACAGCCACAACACCAGGCTGCATGAAGAGGTTAGTACAGGGCAAGCAGGATGCCTCCAAGCATCATCTCTCCACACCCAACTGACCTGTCTCCTGTCCTTCTTCTTCTTCTCCAGCACATTCCTCTTCTGTTCAATCTCCTTGTCCATCTCCTGCACCCAAAGCTCCACAAAGTAGGCAGGGTCTGTGTAGTACTTCATGCTGTCCTTCCCGTCGTCCCTGTGGCATGGCAGTGGAGAGGCAGTATGAGTATACATGACATACACACTAAAGTGGGTTCTGCAGATTAGGTACAGAAACAAAACAAAGAGTTGTGGTTAAGATAACATGGGGGAAAAAAGTATGCAGGTACACCTGAACTCTTCTTTTCTTCTTTAAATTAAAGGAGGCCAGATTGAGACTGCAAACGCACATGTGTCTTATAAAAAGTTTAGGGTAGTCAGAAAAAAGAATGGTTGGTTAGGCTACCATAACCACAACTATATATTTTTGGTCTTAACATGTGAGACAAAAAGAAAAGTTGTGCTTGTTGTAACATGGCCCAAACATATAGGGTCTGCAGGGCAGCCGGACCTTTTTATCGTGTTTTCTTTTTTCTTTTCAGAAGAGGCCAGATTGAACGTAAACCAAACTTTCTTTCACTGAAAATTCTTCTTAAAACTTCAATAGTGTTACACCACGAGTGCTCATAGGGCAAGAAAGATGGACAGCGTGCAATTAATTATTTCCAGTCAATTTCCTTTCTTTCTTTCTTTCCAAGATTGAAAAAAAGTAGGGTGGGCAGAAAAAATATGCTCCATCAGGTTACTGTCACAACAATTTTTCTTTTTTTTGGCCATAATGTCCCATGACACTATACTGAACCCGAGCCACCTTTTTTATTCCATCCCTTGCCACTCAGCAAAAGTGAGGGCTGATTCTCCAGTCTTCCTTTGCTTAACTCATTGTTCAGCCATTTGGTGACTTATGTCAGGCAAAACAGGCAGCTCTACCCCACAGGTGCTAAATTTAGAAGAAAAAAACAGTGGAGGAGAGAAACTTGAGAGATAGCATAGGTGACAACTAGTTCATGATGGGAATGACAGCACGGGGCAATAAGTGGGGGTTTGGGACACAGTAGGTTTAAGCTTTCACTTCTCAGAACAGGTGGTCACAGGGATACAGACGAACACCACAAGGCAACACTGACACAACCTATTATCTGCCGTGACAATGTGTTTTAGTTGCCTTCGTGACAGGGCAGACAACTCTGTTCAAAGCTCAAGATAGACGAGTAAATCAGAGCAAATACATACACATCTACCTATCTAGCCATGCTCAGACAGAAGTCACTTGCCAAGCTCTTGTTTATCAAATGCACAGCTAGAGCAAACTTCGGCCCTGCATATCATCCACGCAAACATTCAAACAAATGAAGACAAGAATAATGTGGATCAGAACAATAAGAGATTCCAGAAGAAGTACTCATTCAATACGGATCACGCACTAATCTGAGATAAATGAATTTAGAACACTTCGTGTGATTCCTTTGAGTCAGAGATGGCACATTACACAAAGAGGAGATAGCAGAAAACAAGGAAGAGAAGAGGGAGGAGGGAGGTGGAGGAAGAAGGAGGGAAAGAAAAAGGATGTGAAGGACAAAAAAAGAGATGGAGGAAGACAATAAAAAGAATGAGAACAAGGGTGAGGAAGTGT
>JAWQFJ010002288.1:77500-85000 GCA_034096865.1 Theodoxus fluviatilis
CCTTTTTTATGCAAAAGGCAGCATTTCAATTTTCATACATGCCACTCAGAAATCTGAACTAAAAACGTGAGAAACTAATTACACTAATTAGTCCATCCATTAGAAAAGGAAACCAATTAATTTCTTTAAAGTAGCCATTACCTGCTATTAATTTTAAAGGAACATAAAAAGTTTGTGCACTTCCAACTGTCAACAAAGTAACCACTTGATTGAGTTGAAGCAAAATTACTTTCATATTGAATTGCATTAGGCCCTCCAACAGATGAATGGGAAATAACCATGGAGACCTTGGGATGTCATCAAACACTATCTCCTCATCTGCTACAACTGTACAGGGCAATTACTTGCATATTCATATTCAATATAAGAAAGGCAAGCTAACAGCAAAGGAAAGCTACAAGGATTTACCAACAGCAAACTGAGCGAGCAAAATTACCACCTTTGGAAAAGTAACTAAGTGTAATATTACTAATGGGCAAAAACCAGAAATATTGATGAGGTTTCTCATTTACCTCCTTCAGAACCACGGGGAATTCAAAATATGAGTTAAGTGCAGCACATCCGAAATAGCCAGACTGCTAACCAAGTTAGGTTGCAATTGTGTGGCTACCCTGGGGAAGAGTTTCACACTGTTTGGGAAGTGACAGAGCCTGGAATTTCCAGCCCCCCAAAGAAGGTAAGTGAGAGAGAGTGAGAGTTAACAATCCAAAAAGATTCAGCTTAAAATGTGAAAGAGCCGAGCTCTTCTGCTCCTAGCTGCC
Source organism: Theodoxus fluviatilis (assembly GCA_034096865.1). Lineage (NCBI taxonomy): Eukaryota > Metazoa > Mollusca > Gastropoda > Cycloneritida > Neritidae > Theodoxus > Theodoxus fluviatilis. The sequence goes on from JAWQFJ010002288.1 coordinate 78,262, forward strand.
ACCTCAGAGAGCTCTAATGGAATTGCGGAACTTGAAGATTAAATCTGGGCACAACTTCCTGCAAAGAGACATCAGCATGAAGGCTTTTTTCCCCCAACTCCACCATCTTTTCAAACATGCTTTTGCAATTGAAAGTCATTCTGTTAATTTCATTTCAAAAGACGACAGTCAGTCTGTGGCTATTTCTCTTGTGGAAACATTTTAAAACATTATGTGATGCATGTGTTCTCTCTCTCTCTCTCTCTCTCTCTCTCTCTCTCTCTCTCTCTCTCTCTCTCTCTCTCTCTCTCTCTCTCTCTCTCTCTCTCTCTCTCTCTCATACACAAACAATGATGGATCGTTGGCCGAAATAAAGTCAACCAATCAATCAATCTCATACAGAAAAGCACACACACACACATACACACACACACAAACACATACAAAAGCATACAAACATGCAGGTGCATACACACACAGAGTGACAGACAGACACACAGACAAATAGACAGACAGAGAGAGAGAGAGAGAGAGAGAGAGAGAGAGAGAGAGAGAGAGAGAGAGAGAGAGAGAGAGAGAGAGAGAGAGAGAGAGAGTGGTCTACAGAGAGACAGACAGACAGACACAGACACACACACACACACACACACACACAGACAGACACAGACACACACACACAAAGACACACACACAGACACACACACACACACACACACACACACACACACACACACACACACACACACACACACACACAGAGACAGACACACACACACACACACACACACACACACACACACACACACACACACACACACACACACAGACAACTCAGTGCCAGCCGAAATGGTTTATGCCTACCAGGCCAGATTGGATCAGAAGTTAACACAACACAATATAAAGACTCCATCATCACCTCTGTGACTGGTGAGCAGGGCTGGAAGTGGGAGAAGCAATGACAATGCCACAATTTCCTGGTGGTGGTGGTGGTAGTGTGTGCGTGTGTGTGTGTGTGTGTGGTGGGGGGGGGGGGGGGGGGGGGGGGGGGTTTAGGGAGGTGGATGGGAGATCATTTGTGTCAGTGGAAGTCTATATCTGCAACTCAGGCTGGCTGAAATTTTGTTCAAGGTCAAACATTTGCCCCAACCTTGCTGACACCAAAACGCAATGCAGCTTTGCAGAGGAAAGACATTTGCAGCTACAAAACCTTTGCAAGCATCTATATTCACACATACAAATGACTTGAAGCCACAAACTTTATCATCACTTCAAAACACAAGAACGGCAAAGCCCACACAACTCACATGCTGAGAGGTTGTGTTGTGAACTATGTACAGAGGTTGTGTTGTGAACTATGTACAGAGGTTGTGCAACTCAACTCAGCGACAGAGCGGGCGGTAGTGACAAAATACTGAAATGAATGATAGTTTTGTGAACTTATGTGTTTGTGTTGTGAAAAGCACCTTTACATTCCTTCACCAAAGTCCACTGATGCTACTGCCATACATCGCAGTAGACATCCTAGGGAAACGCTGTCAGACAGAGCGGGCTGTAGTGACAGAATACTGCCATACATCGCAGTAGACATCCTAGGGAAACGCTGTCAGACAGAGCTGGCTGTAGTGACAGAATACTGACATGTATGATAGTTTTGTGAACTATGTACGAGAAGATCAATAGTGTTGCCGGCAACCAAGACAGCCTGCCTGATGATGATGTTGATAATAACTGGGTGGAGATCAATGAAGAAGCAGAGGTGGGCAGTGGGTGTCGCGACACTCTGTTGCACCCCAACGACTTCACAGAGGATGGCCAGCGTGCACTCAAGATTGCCCCTGGTGAAGGGAAGCACCCTCTGGCCATTTTCCTGGACAAGGACTGTGAGGAGAAGTCTTTTCCCACAATCTTCTGTGGCGAGCGCCATGTCGACAACAACAAGCGAACAAAGTCCATCACCTACAGCAAAATCTGCAAGCAGGAACTTCGAAACCAGGACAGATGGGTTGCGCACTCCATCGCTGACATTTTCTTCAAACTGAAGAAACTACAGATGTTGCAGATCTGCGACCTTGCCACCACAGCACTAAGGGGAAACAGCCTGGGTACACTGCTGGTCAGTTGTCAAAGGAAGGTGCGCCTTTACATGGCCTTGTTTACTGACCAGTTTGGTCACATTTCATACAGGTCAAAGTGACCTTGACCTTGGTGATATGACCAAATGTGGCTCATGATGAAAGTATGACATGTGCCCCACACAATTATGAAGTTTGAAACAGTTATATTTCATACTTCAGGGTCAAGGTCACTTCACAATATGTATACAATCCAACTTTAAAGAGCTCCTGTGACCTTGACCTTGAATCAAGGTCAACCAAACTGGTATCAAAAGATAGAGCTTACTTTGCCCTATATACCAAATATAGGTCAGGTATCCAATGTCAAAACCCTCAGAGAAAATTGGGAAAATGTGAAAAATGGCTGTTTTTTAAACAACATTTATGGCCCCTGTGACCTTGACCTTGAAGCAAGGTCGAGTCACTGTGTATGTTTTTGGAGGCCTTGTCATCATACACCATCATGCCACATTTGGTGTTAATACATTTAATAGTGTCCAAGAAAAGTCAAATGTTAAAGTTTTTTTACGGACGACAGGACGCCCGGACGCCTACCCGGATGGACGACATGGGTGAGTACATAGACTCACTTTTGCTTTGCATGTGAGTCAAAAAACAACTTGCAAATGTTGGACTTAAATCTTCCTCAGACACTCGGTGAAAGGATAGAGTAAAACTACCAGCACAAGTGAATCAACGGCTGTACAAATCAGATCCAAACTCTGTGTCAATGAGTGTAACTGTAACTTAGTGTAAGCAAAGGTTACATGTGTGCAAACAAAATGTCAACACAAATTAAATCAACAGGAAAGTTCTCATGATTGTATTAATCCTGATAATTATGTTAGACACAAGAGGCAGCTAGGTGGTAACTGGACAATAAAACTTTCAGTAACTTAAGAGCCTGTCATCCATCAAAGAGCACTACAACTACTAGATTTTCCCATAACAGCTGGAGCTGTTATTTCCTCTAGGAACTTTAGGCAAAGGCACAAACACACAAATGTGTCTGCAGATGTCACATATGTATGCACTCACACACATGCATTCAAACACACACACACACACACACACACACACACACACACACACACACACACAAATATTGGCATACACACAGACACACACACACACACACACACACACTCACTCACTCAAGGACAATGACTCAAATGTACTGTACATGCTTTCAAGCCTTCATTTCCCTCAAATACAAAGAAAATCTTAATTAGTATGACTTTTTCTAATTCTATGGTTTTTTAAAAATCTAGAAAGAAGTAGCAATGCAATCTGTTATACAAATGAAAAACACAAATTACCAAGAGGGCTGTATACAGTAGGATTTCTAGCATGGGCTCAACCCTCCAACTGTTGGTGTTAAACCACTGCTCTGAGTCTGACTTTCTTTCTTTCTTTTTCTCTCCAAGCTGTTGGCTCCCCAGTACTAAGTCAGGATTCAAACTGACAAGTGACTCATTCATACCTAAGGCTGCTCTATGGACACACCCACACCCACCATTCATCCATGCACACCCTGGCACATTGCAGATGAGGAAGGGCTGGCTGACTTCTCCCCAAGGAAAACACCCCACCCTGTCTAGCTATAGCTAGCCTATAGGATGGACACACTCAGGTCCAACACACTTGCACATTGCCATCAGACACACTACACACCACAGCGTCAGCCTGATGTATGCAAACACACTGCAGTCTGACGTTACACACTGAAGTTTGACGCATCACACACTGAAGTTTGACGCATCACACACTGAAGTTTGACACATCACACACTGAAGTTTGACATACTACTTCCTGCAGTCTGACACACTACAGTACAAAACTACAGCCTAACGTACTGCACCTGACATCACACACTGCAGGTGGAGGCTAGGCAGTACATACTACAGTCTGACACACTACAGTACAAAACTACGGCCTAACGAACTGCACCTGACATCACACACTGCAGGTGGAGGCTAGGCAGTACATACTACAGTCAGACACACTACAGTACAAAACTACGGCCTAACGAACTGCACCTGACATCACACACTGCAGGTGGAGGCTAGGCAGTACATACTACAGTCAGACACACTACAGTACAAAACTACGGCCTAACGAACTGCACCTGACATCACACACTGCAGGTGGAGGCTAGGCAGTACATACTACAGTCAGACACACTGCACCTTGTCCTACTACACTCGGCAGTCTGATACAATGCAGCCAAACACTGCAAAATAACACACACACACACACTACACACTGCAGCAAGACATACACTACACATAAAGCCTGACTCACACACCAGTTACACTCACAGTCATCTAACATAGAAGTTATGTTTGTGCATGTGTAAGCGTACACGTGCATGCCTGCGTGCATGTGTGTGTCTGTGTGTGCACGCATGTGTGTGTGCTTGTCTGTGTGTCTGTGTGTAACACACACAAAGACACACACAAACACACACACAAACAAACAAACAAACACACGCACACACACACACACACACACACAGAGCTGGGGAGAGCAGCTGAGGTCAAGTTCCCATAGAGCAAGCAGGTCAAAGGGCTGGATTGCTCTTTCACCAGTCTTACTCAAGTATCGGCCCAACCAGGAAGGTACTTGTGGCACTTACACTACAAGAAGAGCAGCCTACACACTTGCACTGGGCTGTGGTCCTAACTGTGCTTTCTCACCAAACACCCTCTCTCTGTCTCTGTCTCTCTCAGTCTGCATCAACACACACACCCTTCTTTGTGTGTCTCAGCCTGTCTGCCTGTGTGTGTCTGTCTGTGTGTGTCTGTCTGCATGTGTCTGTATGTGTCGGTCTGTCTGTCTCTCTCTCTTGATCTGCACCAACACACACCTTTCTGTCTTTTAGTCTGTGTGTGTGTGTGTGTGTGTGTGTGTGTGTGTGTGTGTGTGTGTGTGTGTGTGTGTGTGTGTGTGTGTGTGTGTCTGTGTGTGTGTGTGTGTGTGTGTCTGTCTGTGTGTGCGTGCCTCAGTCTGTCTGACTTAGTCTTTCTGTCTGTCTCTGTCTGCTTGCCTCTGTGACTCTGTCTGCCTCAGTCTGTGTCCATCTGCCTCAGTCTGTGTCTGTCTGTCAGTACGTGTCTGTCAGTGCGTGTCTGTCTGTCTGTTTGTCTGTCTCCCCTCTGTGTGGCTCATGCTGCATGCCTGTGACTCACTCAGAGGGGGTGCCAGTGCCAGGGTGGTGCGTTCATATTTAAATTCCCCCAGTCTATTTTACTTCCTACTTTCTCCACAACAGCTCACTGTTAACAGGAGATCTAAAATCTTTGCCACAGAGAAGGATGTGGTTACAGTGACCCAACACAAGCATTACACCCCCCCCCCCCCCCTCTCTCTCTCTCTCTCTCTCTCTCTCTCTGTGCAGACCCTGAACTTTTTCTCTTTTCTTTTTGGGGTGAAAAAAAAGGAGCTTCCCCTTCCATCCATTGCACCAACAGAAATAATGGCATCCTTGCCAATTAAACTAGACCTGCCCAAGCAACGTTTTGGAGTACAATAACGATCAGGGCATACAAAGAGTTGTTTACTCTGATTAGCAATTTCCAGGACATTTATCCTGATGCAAGGAAAGATGCCCATGTCACTTGCCAGGGTGGTTCCATGCCAACGTGGGAAACTTTCAGATGAGACTGGGCCATCCTTCCTTCTCCAAGATTTGAAGGACCAGGGAGTGAGCTCTCTGCCCTTCAAATGCCCACCCACTGAACATGTCTTAAAACACACACACACACACACGCATGCATGCACACACACAAACACACACACGTACAGTCTCAATTTGACCTCCTTAAAATAAACAAACATTGAAAAGTTTGGGCTTGCTTACCTGCTTGTTTTCCTCACCTTAACCACAGTTGTTTTTTTAAAGGAGGGGTGCAGGGATGGGTGTGGGTGCAGGGATGGGTGTGGGTGCAGGGATGGGTGTGGGTGTGGGTGTGGGTGGCAGGCTGCTAAGCAGTGATGCAGCTAAAGTATGACACCAAAGCCTGCCAAACCCTGACCACTTACTGACTATCCACTGCAGATCAGTGACCAGGAAGAAGCCACTTGTTATCATAAGAAACATCCTAACTAAGCCTTCTATTCTCTGTGAGCCATCTTGCCCCCTATCCTCTCCTTGGTCCTCTTCATTTCCAAATCTGCCTCCACACCAGACAATTAATCATTCCTTTCAGGCATCAGAATTAGATTATTTCTCTTTCCAAGGACAGACAATATCTCTCTCTCTCTCTCTCTCTCTCTCTCTCTCTCTCTCTCTCTCTCTCTCTCTCTCCCCCTCCCTCCCTCCCTATGGGGGTCTATTTATTCTAATAATTAAGACATAAGTAGTGTCAAGATCATGTGATCCATGCCAAAACTCAGATGCACAGAGACTTCTCAGATGTTTGCCCTGTGTATATCAGCACCATGGGTGTCATCATTTGTGCAAACAAACACACACACACACACACACACACACACACACACACACACACACACACACACACACACAAACGCAAACACAAACACACAAATGCAAACACACAAATGCAAACACAAACACACACACACACACACAAGTACAAATGCGCACGCGCGAGTGCGCACTCACACACACACACAGACAGACT
>JAWQFJ010002288.1:87500-105000 GCA_034096865.1 Theodoxus fluviatilis
ATCACATTTTGATCATCTCTACTGAGGGAAAAAGACAAGTCGAGTTCTCACCATGAAGAAAGTGATTGTCCACTCTAGAATTTTTGTATGATACTATGCAATTACAAGCACACACACACACACACACACACACACACACACACACACACACACACACACACACACACACACAAATTGCCTGTACTAAAACTAATCACCGATACCTTTGGGTAACAAAATACATCAACTGTGTGTAAGATACTGATATAATTGTTTGTGGATTCATACACTTCCTCCACCTGTTTCTGATTAAATTCTAAATGTAGAAAGGATGGAACAAGCAGCAAAGAATTTACAAGAATTGAAGTTCCATATTGAATTAGATTATAATCATCCAGCTAGAGATACTGATACGCCTAGTAGCTTAATTTATCCTTCCTACACAATACTGTAAAATTTTACAAGTAGATCTAGAAGATTTTCCAACAATGCTTGCAGTGTTAGTGAGGCATGTAGAATACTATCTTATCTATTACCTCGCTTCAAAATCACAAGAGCAGGTAAGTGGTCACTTGATCAATCTGAACGCTAATAATCCTGTCAACATTATCTCTCAATTCCATACATGCACCATTTTCCTGCTATCAACAGCAACCAGCGTACAGTGTTGGCAGCAGGACTGGTATCAAGGAAACTGAGCTCTGCTGCTTCACAAAGCTCAAGGTTAACAACTGTTGATACAAAATGACAGCAGAGTGGTCATTCCATACATGAGCGTCCAATGACGGCAACTTCAAAAGTTGTAAATCTAAATGGTTAGCTTGTCTCTGCTTGACACAAGGAAACCAAAGTGATCAAGTCAGTCCGACTCCAAGTCCAGCAAACAACGAAATAAAAATGATGCCGAACTACTTCCCACAGGATATACATCCTACTCTCAGCAGCTCAGTAGCCAAGGTTCTTCGACTTTTGGGGGCCTGACTTCATTTGAACCAAAGTAGCAACTAGTTGAACTACATGTATACGCCATCCGGTAGGTGTCAATGGGTCAAAGAGAGAAGTGGGGTCACTCGACCCATCAGATACCTCCAGAGAATGTATGTATCCATTCACATGGGAAGCAAACAAACTGATATAAACATCAATTTTTTTAAATACCAATGACTGAGTCGTGGAGATTGAAATATTCAAACATTTTCAAAATTATGACGATATTGCTATAAAAGGAAACGTCATGATCACATACTGACATAGCACACTCCCATGGGCATCAGCTAGCCTATGCAGCGAGCACATCATGCACATTCAGACATTGTACTACACCCGCCACTACCCACTGAAATAAGTTCGGTGATTCTGGTCACCTCCTCTTCAGGCTCCATAAGGCCATCTTGCTGAAGAGCTTAAGGCCCAGGTGTCAATGTGGAATGATCGCAGGTAAATGTCAACATGTCAAACAGACGCATTCGACACCGTCTTTCCGACTCTAAAATTTGACACTTGATTTATGTGTGCTCACAAGTAACCCAAAAATGCCCCTATATACATCTGCCGGAAGCATGTAGTCAGCGGATTAACAAGTCAACGTGACAAAAAAATGTGTTGTAGGTGGAGCGATCAGATGATCGGGCAACGACTGAAATTAACACTAAAGGATAATAACAATGATTCGAGCACAGGACTACATCAGGGTACTGCAGGAATGTCATCTTCATCTGGGTCACACCCTTGCGCCGAACAGACCGTGACAAGCCAAGACAACGCCACAAGCACAAGAGAACACCTTGATTGCAATCTGATATATACTTACTTTCGTGTCCCCTTCCGTAAAATTACATGGCATCAGAATGATCACGTCAAATAATTCCCATCGGCGAAGTACACATACAAGAGGAAGTGTCAAAATGGCGAATATTATCGTGGTATCTCATTTGCGCACGAGATTATCTGCGGACCAATTCTATTGATTTAGAAAAAGTGCAATTTTTACCAACAGTTCAATTTTTTATTATAAAATTGAACATCATTATGATGCTGTTTTACTAATTTTACCTTAATGATGTTTTATGCAATGAATGGCCATGAATATATTCAGCTCGGAGTCGTCGCAAAATGGCTGCCTTCAGCGCACTGCAAGCGTACGGTAGCGACTTATCCGATTCAGATAATGAAGAAACAGGAAAGGCGAAGGAAGAATTTATGGCTCATCTGAAGCCTGTAGATAAGACTAATTCTGTTGCTGCTACATTATCCCTCAACCTTGCTCCAGATGTCGCCGTCAAGGTAATATTTTGCACCATTGAATGATCGTCGTGTCTGTCAGCTCACGTCTCAGGTGCGTGAATGCAGCATGTTTACTGTTTACGTTCGCGAAATTTGAAGTAATTTGAAGATTTCATCAGGCACTCCTTAGTACCAGCTCTCTCACCCACGCCAGTGCGAAAGGCTGTCGTGTTATTTGTGGGATTGTGGCAGGATGCCCGAGTAATGCCCCGACCCTAGGGCAAGAACCAAGTTTTTTCTTCATTCTCTCGGCAAGAATGACATGCCCGTCGGAAGACGGATGAGAGGATGATTTTCGCCAATCTTTTCGAGCACGGAGATACTCGTCCCTAAAGTTCGCTCAGGTACTTCCAGGGGGAGTTCCCCTGAGTGTCAAGGAAGACGGGGTTTTTCCGTGGAAAGTTTCGAGGAAGGATATCGAGATTCTTCGTTAGTAGTAGGAATACACTGTTGCTTTTCTTTGTTTTCCGTGCCCACCTGCCATACTTTTTGCAATCGCTTGTTGTTCATTGCAGTCTGCTTCTGCCATGCATTTGCATTGTCTTTGCTGCTCTGCTTTCTTAAGATTGTCTGCCTATACACCTTCGTTGCTTTTCAATGCGTGTTGCCCTTTGCTGTATAGCATTCTGTGCTGTATTTTCTATGCTTTTTTGAACTTGTTTGTTGCACTTCTTTGCTGCTGTATTATGCTCAAATTTATTAGTATTTCTCCTGGATAGCGGACACAGTTGACAATGAATATTGCTCACTTGTTTTGTGCAAAATTTGTAGGTGTTCGGTCCTCAGCAAAAGTTTATACCTTTTCCATCGTGGTTGCAGTTGTTTTGAAGTTGGTTTTCCTTTTTTGTCTTTCTTTATTTTGCATAAACCTTGCATGCAGACACCTCTTCTTTTTTTCGCATGGGAAGGGGTGTGGTAGTGTAGGCGTTAGGTGTTATTTCTGTTTTCAGCAACATAGAGATCCCTACTATAAGCATTTCGGGAGAGATATTGGAGGCGGTCATCGCGCTTCCAGTCATTCGGAATGGCCGATTCGTGGGACTTGGGGGTCACGGACCCCATCCCCACCAAGTTTATGGTGGCGGAGATTATGGCGTCCACTAACGCCCCAGTGCGGAAGGCCTGCATGATGGCAGCCTGGCTTGCCAGACCCGAGCTGCTTATGCCGGACTTCTTGGCCGCAACAAGTGTCAGTAAAGCTGACAGGGATGATTATGGCTGGTTCATAAGACGAGGCACGGCCGCTGCCTCATTGAGGGTCCCGTTGGCTGCAGCATAATGGACGGAGGGATTGTGACCTATACCTCACTCTCAGCGCAGGAACTCAAAGAGCCAGTGTATTCGGCCCAGGACGCTCGAAGCGTTCTTGGGAAACGACCAACCCAGCACCGGGAGATTCTCCCCTGGAATTACCAGTGGCGGGAACAACTTTGCTGAGTCACCATGACTCCCAGGAGGAGCCCCGGGATAATCTGCATGTCCCCACAGAGGATTGCGCAACGTCCCACCGGCGGATTTCAGGAGGCCCAAGGACTCGATCGCAGGGTGCGGACACAGACTCGTCAGAACGAGAATGTGGAGGGGAAGCTGGGCTGACGGTGGATACGGGTAGGATGTATCGTGGAGATACTCGACGGCGACACCGCATCACGTCATCTGGTTTCTACGACCTCAACGGAACAGCATGCAAGTTCAACGCTGCGGGAGCTGGGAAGTTCTCAATTTCCCCCCATACCACCCAGGAGGTATGCATCTTCACTCACAGGTAAGGGTGGTGGGAAAGCGTCCTCTGATCCTCAGGAGGATCTTGACCCCCGCAGAAGTCGTCAACCCCTGTCCATGATCCCAACGGTGAATGTACCAGAACCAACCCCACGGTTGGTCCCCGTTGCTGGGAGAACGCACGCAGCGGGATACAGGAGACATTCACCAGCGTCTCGAGCTCTTGAGACAGGATCTGGTTGGGCACATGGACCGGATTAGGGAAGACTCCCTTACATACATGGAACGGCGGATCAGGCAGCTGCATGAGGAGCACATCGCTCATTCGCGGACTCTGATTGACCAGGTCCGACAATTGGAGAGAACCTGTGGCTCCCTCCGGAAGCACATGGATGAGCAAGCCGCTACAGTACAGCAGGCAATGCTCACAACCGTGCAGACGGTGCAGGAGACCCTACAACCCTTCCGTCGACAGCTACGGATGGCAGAGCAGGATGAAGCGGTCAGGGACCGGACTAGCGCTCGCTTGCAGTCGTTTCGTGACAGGCGTACCGGGTACGTTGCGAGTTGGGAGTCAAGGGAAGAGGTCGATGGAGCACGAAGGCGCCAGGGGTGGGGAAGGCGGCGAGAACAGCCGAACCGCCTAGGGGGAACCTCTTCCTCGTCTGACCAGTCCCCCCCAAGCCACCGGCCGACTGCAGTTCCAGGCATAGGTTGTCATGGAGCCTCACAGAACCGCAGGTCATGGAACAACTCGGTGGGTAGCAGGTTGGAGCAACCCGCTTCTCGGAATTCAAGGACCTCTCCACTTCAAAGTCTGCGCTCTTCGCCGGACCAAGATTTCTCCTTCCATGTCCCAGCAGGGGGAAAAAAGGATGTTCCTAAGCTATGGCCTTTCACGGGAAAGGAGCCATGGCGGGATTTCCACAGCCAGTTTCGGCACCATATGTGGATCAGAGGGTGGACGGAGGAGGAGGCCGCGCTATACCTCGCGTTGCATTTGGAACTACTATGAGCAGCTCCCTCGTAGAGATTTGCACCGATCAGGGAGCAAACTTCACGAGCCAACTTTTTTCATGGTTGTGTGAACTGCTGGAAATTGTCAAGAAAAGGACAAGTCCCTATCACCCCAGCGCAAATGGTCAGGTAGAGGAGGATGAATAGTACACTCCTCCAGATGATGCGGTGTACCTTGAAAGACGGACAGGCTTGTTGGGACGACCGTCTACAGATGCTGGCGGGAGCGATGAGAGTCTACCGCTCTACCGGTTACACGCCCAACTTCCTCATGCTCGGCCGAGAGGTTAAGCAACCCATGCATATGATAATGGGCGTGTCGGAACCTGCACATTCCTTAGAAAGCTATGTGGAAAAGACTCTGCAGGAGCTACAGCAAGCCCACGCCATAGCCAGGAATCTCTACACGACCGACAGCACCAGCAAAAGCGTGACTATGACCTTCACGCAACTCCGAATACGTTCGAGGTAGGTAATGCAGTCCTCTGGCAAACTCGGCCAGGAAGATTCACCAATGCAAAAAGCTAGCCCCATTGTGGAGGGGACCGTATGTGGTTACGGAAATCCTTTCCTCAGTGCTTTGCACTATTGCCACTTCCAGAAGGAGGTGGGTGGTCCACTGTGACCGCTTGCGAAGGTGCCTGGACGACCCCTTGCCTCTATGGATCCAGAGATTACGGAGTCAGCTGTCGGGGAAGGATCTAGATACACCGGTGGGAGACCAACAGCCAGGGAAGGCGACCTCGGACAGGTCGTCGCAATTTACTTTTCTTTCAGATGAGTACCCTGCTGATTCCGCAGAGCTGTCGGACAGGCCGTTGTATTGCAGCTGTCGTGGACCAGATGACGGGCAGCTGATGGTGGCAAGTGACTCTTGTGACGAATGGTTCCACCCCCAATGTGTAGGGATCCCTCCTCGGGCAGCCCAGGCCACAGAGTTCTTTGTTTGCCCCGACTGTGAGCAGCACAGGGATCGACCGTAAAAATTGTCTCTTTGCAGATGTCATGACAATCTCATGGTAGTGGGGCGACCTGCGACCTATGTGGGGGGAGGCATGTTCAGAACCTGAGGGAGCACACCATCCAGGCGCATTTTCCCCCCCAGTTTTTTGACAGATCCCTCCCTGAAATGCTTGGAGCATTAATGATGGTGGCAGGGCACCTGAACGTCCCGGATGGGTCGTTATTCCGGCTGGCAACCCTGGTGGAGCGCTCCATCCCCAGGGGGACATCAATCAGCCAGAGGGAGGCCATCACCTGCGAGGACCTGCTGAGGCACTGGGGGCACCCAAAGCCAGATAGGCCCCTAAGCCTGACCCCCTTGAGCACAGCTGGGCTGTTGCTGCACTGGAGAGTGCTGTTTGCCCTCCTGCAGTTGGCGGGACATCAGGCGCAGCAGCAGTTCCGCGACTTCGCCCCAATGGCGAGAACCGAAGCCCTGGGTCTCCGTCCCCAGGACGCCAGACTGCGATCCCACCGATCGTCAAGACCTGAGGCCGGGGGCTCACGACGGCATAGAGCGTCCCCATCCCCTCGTCGTCGATCTGATAGTCGGGAACGTGGCCGGGTGCGGTCGGACCCATGGGTAGGAGCAGCTCGAAGGAAGAACCAGGATGCCTTGGAGGCGGATACCCGGCACCAGGGGCGCTTGGAGCGCCGACCCCGTCGGGAGCAGCGCCGGGCGGGCCGGCCAGCTCCGCAGTCACAGAGGCGGGAGAGGCCGAGGCTGCACAGCACAGGCACCCTCCCGCGCAACCGCAAGCCGGAGGAGATACTGCGGTATCTGCCCGTCCACGGGTATCTCCCCAATGCCATGTGGGGGCAGCTCACCCCAGCAGAGCGGGAAGTTCTGGTGGGTGCCAGGGAACGGCTGTCTCAGACCCCACGGCCCAGACCCACTCCTGCTACCCGCAACCCCGCCGCAACAGCCACTATCACCAGTGCGAGCGCCACGGCGGTCGCCACTGCCAGCACGGCGGCCTTGGAACAGCCCGCAACTGCCATCCTCGCAACTCCAGCTGATCTCCCAGTGGAGATGGAGGTGTAGCCACTCATCTCCTTGTCACCGGGGATAGGCGCTTCCTCAGCCTCGGGAAGCGAAGTGGCTAAGCTGGAGGCCGCTCTGTGGGACGGTGAGCAGGAGTAAACCAGCTGCCAACGGGGAGGCACCAAAGGTCGGTGTACGAGAGAGCTTGGAGCCTCCCACCCTTCGGACGGTAGCTGAGTTTCCCCGGCTACAGGTACGCTTCGGCGAAATTTTTGCAAGCGGGGGAAGTGTATCCGAGGGGCCTCTCAAAGGTGAGTGTAACGAGAAGATTAGTTATGCCAAGGCGGTGGTATCCGCGCCACGACCCACACCCACCCTAGAACCTAAGCGTGCCCGAAGCCCTGGATACATTTGAACAGGTTGAAGGGGGTGGATGCACATTTTCACCTGGACCGGTTGGACCGGGAAGCACGGAAGTGTGTGCAGGAATCTCCTTGGAGGAGCGACCTGAAGACCGTGTTATCCCTGGCACGGAGGGCCAATGGGCTACTGGATCGTTCCCAGGTGGATATTGAATATGCGGTAGCTTCATTCTGCGATCCGGGTACGCACCAGCATATGCTCAGGCACCAGCAGGCCTGGCGCCGGGATATCATGAGGGACCCGCGGCTCGGTATTGCCATTGGCTTACACCCAAAGTATGCCAAGGAAGTACTCGCGGAACCAGAGAAAGTGGTTTGACGGCTCAGGGAGCTGTCGGAACTACCCAAGGTTGTGGCCTTTGGTGAGGTCGGGTTGGATGCCACCAAACTTGGTACCTTGGAGGAGCAGGAGGTGGCTCTGAGAATCATCTTGTCAGGACTCAGAGATTTAATCTCCACTCATCCTCTGCAAACTCACTGCCGAGAGACGTCTCAGGGAGACGTACTTTCTGTCTTCTGAAGATTCTCTCTGAGGAACTTCCCGCGCAGCAGCGTGTGCAGGTGCACTTCTTCCAGGGCTCCCCGGAGGAGGTGCATCGATGGCAGCGGATCTTCCCTAACACCTACTTCAGTGTGGGGGTCTCTGTACTGAGACGCTGTACAGCAGATCAGGAAGAAGCCATTCGAGCTATCCCTTCATCGAGACTGCTGTTGGAGACGGACTGCCCGATCCGTCTGAAGAAGGGATTCTCCACCCCCTATCTCTTGGATGAGATCTCGAGCAGGGTGTCCGAAATCTGCAGAGCAAGGCGGGTTGATATCCTGCGACTTTCCATTGAGAATGCCCGCCAGTTTTTCCAGCTGTAGATGGGATTCTTCTCTTTGGAGAGTGGGGGAAGTAGGAAGCAGCATAGGTATGTGATGAACATGAAGCTGGGCTATGTCTATGCCATTACATCAAAATTTAGGTTTCCTAGAATTAGTAAGCTACGAGCATCAATAATTATTGTCTGGTCATCATTTACTCATGTAAAACTTTAGATTGTCTGGTTGTGAGTCTGTCTCTGCTGCTTCAAAGTAGTTCTCCAAGTGGCCATTCTTCTCGCTCTTAATTTGCTTCATGGCTTTGTGTTATTTTCGTCCCCTTGCTCTTTTTCACCTTTTGCCACCTCTGGAAAGGGCAGGTCGACCGTGTAGGAAACGAGCGCCATCCCCACCCCCCGGCAATGGGAAATGTCCTGGGGCATAAGAAAAAATACGGGGAAGAGTGTGGTAGGAAGCGCTCCGAGTTAACTCCCTTGGAGGGCTGTCGACCTGTCAAATCACCGATTAGTGCTCACCCTGGGAGAACCAATTGGATTGGTTGAGTGAGCACAAAAAAGGCGGCATCGCAGTCTATCAAGGTGCATTGATGAAACTAAATACAAGCGAAAGCGTCTACGAGCGACTACGGTAAGAGCCCGAAGTCATCTTAGTATGGTTTTATTCGGCTTCTACCCGTAGCCTGGGCAAACTCGCGTGCCCTCCCTAGGGTCGGGGCATTACTCGGGCATCCTGCCACAGGATTGATTGAACGACAACAGCATCTGACCTTTTCTTCACAGTTTACCCGTTACCCATTGCCGTGTTGGCACTGCGCCCGAAGAAAGTACTAAGTTGAATATTTGTGCTGTCGATTTTTATATGATTTTGTCCTTGAATACCAGCAACTGTTAAAGAAAAGTGCTTGATCTGATTCTATGCATTTGGATTTTTTCATCAGATTACATGTGGATCCCAGTGAAGAAAATAACCAGCTCCATCTCGAGATGATCCGATAGTACCAGAACAGATGCTGGATGTTGATACTTGAGTTATGCTATATCTTGTCACTGGATTGAAAGTTTGCATTTTCTCCACTTGTATGGCTTTCAAGTCTGTTTGTGGTAAAGAAAAATAGTGGACACGATTGCAGGTCATTGTAAATGTCTTCTGTAGTTGATGATAGTTAATGTTATTCATATAGACTGTCCTGCTCCTCTTGAAGTTCCTCTCATTACCTGTTTGAAATGACCAATCACATTGGGGTTTTTAGATGGTCTCTGTCATCTGCCGCCGCAAGTGCAGGCTTGGGGCATCGCCTGACCATGTGTGAAAAAGCCCAGTCACTCTAGCTCATGGACTAGTCTGTCAAACGCCACACACTGTCCCCTGGCTCACCTGTTTTCTTTCTCAACCAAACCCAGCAGGATGCCATCTCTGATGCTTCTGCCAGGCAGCTTAATTAAGATATTCTGTGGTTTGTCTCTCAGACTCAGATATTGTGAGTGGAGTATCTGGCTTTTTACCTTAGTTGCACTGAACTGATTAAGCTTCGTACATCTGTGGATCTGCCTGTAAATGCCCTCCTCCTCCTCTCCCCCCCCCCCCCCCCTTTCTCCTCCTCCTCCTCCTCCTCCTCCTGCTGCTGCTGTGGTGTTGATGATATTAACATTTCAACCATTCCACATTCAATGCATTGTACTTATTTACATACTCTGCACCTTCATTTCCAGGAAGATGTTGTCAAAGTGAAGCCCCTGGACAGGACGGTGATGGAAGTGAAGTACAACCCCAAGTTTGAGGAGATGTATGCACCTGATGTAAGGAGAAAGATGTTTGAACCTTGTCACTGATGAAGAGTTTAAGCAACAGTAGAATCTACTCATGTTCACCAAGAAATGTATGTAGAGCAACTGTCCTACTGACTGCCAGCAGCAGTTTAAATTTCTGGAGTCCCTGTAGCGCCTTTCTCCGCCCTTAATTGGTGTCTCTCTTTTGCCCTTCTCTGTCTGTTTTAGGCTTCTCTTCTTAGCTACTTGCAGAATAGGCGATTAAACTGTCATCTAGGTTACAGGAAATAAAGTGTTAAAACCTGCGACTTTGTGTACCTCAAAGCTGCTCATACTATACTGTATTTGTTATTTCTTTTGGTTTTGACTTACATTAATGTATAAGGACTACATTACACTATTAAGCTTAGGCAAGGAAATTCTTTTGTCTATGGAATGGGAATTTTTTCACAATGCATATATTTAGATGTGCTGACCTATACACACAAATAGTAATGTTTCTTTTTGATTGGCAGAAGTTTTTGTGTCGTGAAGGCAGGTTGTGTTTTGAGAGCTTTGAGCAGAGACATTGGGGAGTGTGTGTGTGTGGTTGGATTTGTGTGTGTGTGTGTGTGTGTGTGTGTGTGTGTGTGTGGTTGGATTTGTGTGTGTGTGTGTGTGTTGTGTGGTATGGTGTGTGTTGTGGTGTGTGTGTGTGTGTGTGTGTCTTTTTAATTTTTATGTGGGTTTGGTTTTTTGGTGTGTTTCTTAATTCCCTATTAAAGTTCATGTATACAACCTATCATCCAACTGGTTACCATGGTTACCATGGTCAATAGACCAAGAGATAGTCCCCACATGCTTGCAGGGAACAGTGCAAACTTCATACCTGTATGTTGTGGCTGAGTAGTGATAGCTAATGCCATGTACTTTGCAGGTGGGGCCAACCAACCCATTCAAGACACAGCAGTTCTCATCAGAGAGAAACATGCTGTCTGGCTACCAGGAGGCTGCACACATCAGTGATTTCCAGTTTGAAACACAGCGAAGGACTTTCACAAGTTATGGTAAGTCATCATTTATGTCATGTCAGTTTTTATCTAGTGGAAAACAAGCAAGCTCTTGATAGCTTGCCTCAGAGGTGCCTCTCGCATACATTCAGAATGGGCTGCTTTTGAATAAGCGAAGGAAATCAACATCAAAGATGTGTGCTGTGGCAGATGTTTCAACCTGCAAATACCACCCAAGCTGTGCAAGAAGTTACCACCCAAACTGTGCAAGAAGTTACAAGAAGATAGACTGATGTTATTTGCTTCTTTTTAGGAAGAGTAAATGCTCTGAAATAATTGCCTGGTAAGATATGATTATAAGCAAGAATGTATTGTGGTTGGTTCAAGGACGTGAAGAGAGGTTCACTGTATGTCAGCACTTATTTTGACATAATTCATGATTCATGTGGTGCCAAGCCTTCATCAGTTGATGTTTCTTTCAATGCTGCATACTATTTTAACCTCTTCATCCTCAAGGCTTAACCAATCTGCTTGTTCACTCAGTTCATGGAGTAGTTTCGACATCAACACTCTGCAATGATCAGAATACATCCTGGAGGCTATCTTTGTTAGGGAGTGTTTTTTCAGATGACCTACTAAGCCTTATTGAGCACTGGATGTCTTGAACTTGCCTCTGAATTAGGCTAAGACAAGGGAGATAACATATTTGCTCGAAGTGGTTCGTTACTGACTGCTAGTAAGACACGTTACTCGTTGAATCTGCTTTGTGATTCACTGTGCCATGTAAACAGACGCAACAAGTGGACCATGCACTGTAGAAGTGAGAGCGTAACACGGCCGAAGTCACTCAATGCACCCCGCATCAGCTGGAATCTCTGGCTGCTGGACTTACGGTGCCCACTCTAGTAGCCTGGGCTAGGACGACCCAACCAGCCATAGAGGGCACCTGGTCCAGTCTCCATGGAGACCATTTCATTGAAGAATAAAATCCTAGCAATCTATTAATACATCAACAACAACAAAAAAGAAGAAGAAAAAAGGGAGATAACATGTATACAGTTGCTGACCACATCCCTCATGTCATTTGTGGACAGTCTGACTTCCCCAAGTCTCTGCTGTATTATTCAGGGGGGTGGAGGAGAGGCACTAGTTAGCACCATGTTGGAATACTTTCATGGAGCGGCGTTGGCGCTGGTACCTGGCTGTGCGTCTTGTCTGTAACTGTGTAGTGTTCCAGTGAAGGGTTGATCGAGCACCCCAGTGATCAGGGGGTAAAGTGTAAAGCGGTTTGCAACTCATGCATGGGTGATAAGACACTATATACAACCGCACCTTTACCTTTTCAAGTTGCTACACCAAACCGATGCCATTACCTTACATCTGTACATGTACTGATAGTGACTGTGCAACATTCTGACTGTCCCTGTGCCTGCAGGCTATGCTGTGGACCCCAGTATCAACAACGAGGACCGTGCAGAAAAGATGGTGGGGGATGTTACGGCTGCGGAGGAGAAGAAAGGTATGTGTGTGTTCCTGTCTTGCAATACTCTTGACATGTCTCTACATCTGGTCAGTACCCCTGTGGGTTGGGGGTCAGAATAGACTCACCTCGTCTCCCTGCATAATTCATAAGAGGTGAATGACTAGGGACATCATAACTAAATTTGCTCTACGCTGAACTATTCTAGTGCTTTTTGTGCTCAATGACCTTAGATACCCTACAAAGGCTGATAGGCTGTAAAACTCCATCCTTCATTTATCTACATCTGGTCAGAGACAAAGCTTGCAAATGAAGGGTAGGAAGACTCATAGAATGTTGGACGGAGTTGGTGTGTGATTGTTTGTGTCTCTAGACTAGCTAATCCATAGGTGGTGTGAAAGCTTGTTTGAAGTGGTTTACACATTCCTGGAACTGAAACTTTATTATGGCCCATTTGCACATGTTGATTGACTTCACTGCATGTTAAGTTTTCTATGTAGTAGCATTCCCTTGATCAAGCCATGCATGAGTCGGCATATCATTATTAACATACCAGAAGTAAAAAAATATTAAAGGAGGTTGAGGCAGTAGTTTACTTTACAACATTAACAACATAGTGGCAGATGACTCATATGGCACAGAATATGTTCGTGTGGAATGCTCCAAACCATCTTTATCTGCTCCTTGCTCCAGAGTACACTCTGTGGATATGAGATAATGGGGATGGGTGGACTGATTTCAGGAATCACCGTCTTTGAGGCCACTACCAGCAAGGTTGCCAAGAGGAAGCGGCAGAGGAACTGGGACTCAGGGGACACGGACGGATACCTGGGGCCTTGGGGAAAGTTCGTTGATGAGAAAACAGTCCTCAAGCCTTCTGAGGTAAGTCTGGACATGGCTGTCACACTCTCTCCGTTCTCTGCTTCTGGCTGCACATCCTCCTTTTTACGTGGGGCTCTGTGACCGAGTGGTTGGCATGCTTGACTTGCAGTCACTTGTGGCTAGTCGGTGCAGCATGCAAAGCTGCAAGTTCTCAGCATTGCATCTTGGAGCAAGATGTTTAACTCACATTGCTTCTCCCCACCCATGAGTAAAACCAGGTATCTGAGGGGAGAGTGTGTGTGTGTGTGTGTGTGTGTGTGCAGGCACTCATGCATGACTGCATACATGTATATGTGCATATGTGTTTGTTCTGTTTACACTGCATGTAGTTGCATCTGTCTACCAATCCTAGATTTACCTATTATTGCCACCTCCCAAATGGCAAATGTGTCAGATGCATGTCTTGTCGAAACGGTAATTTCCTCAAAGAATGAAAAAGAGTGCTCTGCATTCTATTTGTGGTAGGTGGGTGGCCATCGAGCATGGCAGGAGATGGAACCATATATGTGACCCATTTCTGGAAACCAGTCTTAACTCGCAATCATCGAAACAGCGCTACACAGCTCTGAAGGTGGTGGGGGTCTGCCTGTGCGAAATTGAGGTTTTCGGTTCATTGCATTCTCTAAAAATTAATCTATAAAATGGTATAAGTTTTATGTCTTAAAAATGTATTTAAGTGCATTAAAAAATTAATTAAAGTTATAATTGTGATAATTTAGAGCATTTTTATTTGCCAAAATCGACCAATTTTGACCCTGCAAAACAACACGTAACCCTTGCAGAACCTCAACACATTGTCTTTCGCGCGCTTTCTTTCGTTTCTTCTGCTGTGCAAAAAATCAAGATGATTGGATAATTCTAAGACCCTGTTGCTAAGGAGAATGTGTGAGGATTGTATGCAAAACTTTGAGGTCCGTTTTCTCAAAACAAGTCGCGACTGAGTTTTCAACTTTAACTCGTTATAACTTCCACAATTTTTGAGCTACCAGGTTTGTTTTGGTGTCAAATTAATCAGGAAACTCTGTAGATTTCAAAAATATAAACATCTCAAAAATGATAAAATCCACCTTAAGACTGGTTTGGTGGTGCGGGGTCACATATGGATGGGATGTGGAGAGGACAAGTTGGGCCGGTCACTTTTCAAACTTTTAATCTTGTCTCGCTCCTCCTCCTCTCGTCTCTTTTCTCCCTCTTCCATGTGACATCATTCTCACTCCAACCGTCTCAAATCTACGTCACATGGCAAGAGATCCACACTGCAGGTCTGACCTTTAACCCGTATACAAATGCAAACAATGGATACTGCAAGAAAAGAACACTACTTGAGCATGCAATCGATGACTGTATAACTGGGAAGGATAGCTAATTATTTCTCACTGCATGTGAACAAGAGAGGCTAAACGGCTAACACTTGCTGTACCCCACCACATGGTGACAGCACCAGATTGTATTACCATGTTGGTCTGTTGCAGGAGGAGCAGAAGGAGCTGGATGAGATTCTGGCCAAGAGGAACAAGACGGGCAAACTGACAGATGAGAAGCCCATGGAGGAGAAGACAACCCTGCACAGTAAGCTTGGATTTTATCCTTCTAGGTTTACTGGAGGTCCTCACAGCTTTATCTGTCTGTCTGTGTGTGTGTCTGTCAGTCCCACTTAACGGCTGATATCTCAAAATTTACTGGACGGATTTTCTTTACATTTTGCACACTTACTGGAAGTTAGGTCCGATTGAATGTATCAAATTTTCAGAATCGAGGTTTGAAAAGAAAGTGACTTTTTTACTCTGTCACTGTATCTCCTATCTTCAAACTGTTTACATCATTGGAAAGAAAAATGTTGCCACCTTATGACCATAAGTATAGCTCAGAATTTCCAAAAGTGAAGTTCCAACTCATTTTGTGATGGAAGGTCACAAAGTCTACAATCATACAGGATTATGCAGTGAAGTGATAAGGCATAGCCAGCTCATTCAAGGACAGGATTGCATGCAGCTGGAAATTGAAATCAACTCAGCACATATGTGAAGATAGGAGATACAGTGACAGAGTTAATAAGCTACTGAAGACTGGCTTTCACTGGTGGGATGTTTCAATAAATGGTATTAAATCAGTGTGCCTAAGGCAACACAGCGTCGTTATCACGGAGGCCATTTTGAATGTGACATATTAGCTCAGCTGACCAGCTGGACAGCTGCTGGTGGAAAGCTCAGAAAAATATTATGTTGTAAACAAATGGATTTAGGTATCAAATTCCTTAAAATTCTCAAATACTGACATACTTAACCCCTCTCACCGTATTGACCGAGACCTCGAAATGAGGCTTGTGCGCATCCGACTCATTCCATGATGGAGGGTCACATTCGTGTTCTGGAACTGAACTGGAGCATTCATCTTGTCTGTGGTGGATGTTCGCAGTTGTGAAGCTTTCAGGGTCTCCACTTGTAGTCCAACCATATGTGGTTTCAGCTAGCGGGAAGAATGATGCGTGAAAAAATTGAAATCACTACTTACCTCTGCCAAGGAGGATATGTTTTGCAGTTTGCTGTTTGATGTGTTAGTTCATTACTTTGCTATTCTGCAAAATTACTCCCAAAGTTCAAAATGGATTTTGATGAAATTTGGTGATAGGTCAGGGTTTGACCCAAGGAACAAACCCTTACGTTTTGGAGGTTACCTGTAATCTGGTTTTAAAATTGGACCCACAAAGTGAAATTGTATCCATCCCAACGATAGTCCGGGCGCCGTCCGTCCGTCCGGGCGTCCGGGCGTAAAAAACTTAAACGTTGGGTTTTTCTCGGAGACTATTAAGTCTATCAACACCAAATGTGGCATGATGGTGTATGATGACAAGGCCTCAAAAAACATACATAGTGACTTGACCTTGCTTCAAGGTCAAGGTCACAGGAGCCATAAATGTGGTCTCAAAAACAGTCATTTTTCACATTTTCCCAATTTTCTCCCACGTTATTGAGAATGGCGACCTTAGCTACAAGTGGTATATAGGTCAAATCAAGCCCTATCTTTTGATACCAGTTTGGTTGACCTTGCTTCAAGGTCAAGGTCACAGGAGCTCTTCAAAGTTGGATTGTATACATATTTTGAAGTGACCTTGACCCTGAACTATGGAAGATAACTCTTCCAAACTTAATAATTATGTGGGGCACATGTTATACTTTCATCATGAGACACATTTGTTCACATATCATCAAGGTCAAGGTCACTTTGACCCTTATGAAATGTGACCAAAATGGGGTAGTGAACCACTAAAAGTGACTATATCTCATGGTAGAAAGTGCCAATAAGCACCATTGTGCTTCCTATGTCTTGAATTAACAGCTTTGCGTTGCATGACCTTGGATGACCTTGACCTTGGGTCAAGGTCACATGTATTTTGGTAGGAAAAATGTGTAAAGCATTTCTTAGTGTTTGATGTCATTGGTAGGTTTAGTTGTTTGACCTTGACCTTGAAGGTCACCTGAAGGTCAAGGTCACCTGAAGGTCAAGGTCAAGCATGTGAGTGGTATGGGCTTTGCCCTTCTTGTTACCCTCATGGACTGCTATAAGTGTTAAAATCAACTAACCTTCACTTGTTAGTGGAACGTCTTAAACTGCACAGGCCGCCACCCCAGCAGCAGCCCATCTCACCTGCCACACTGCTGCCTTGCCCACACTATGATTGTCTCGTTGAATTTGATCAATTTCCTCCATTTAAACCACTCCATTGTCGTGTTTCATGGCGTCAGTATGCTGTAATACTAGACATCATCACCGATCTTTCCACGCTGTATGTTGATCACCTCCACTGCTTTGGCTGTCTTGGCAGAGGTTTGCATTCTCTGGGTGCTCTGTAGCTAATACACCGTGTTCATCTATCTCAGTATCTGTCTTTTGTCATCCCAATGTGCAGTCAAGGACTCCCACGACTACCAGGGCAGGTCCTTCTTGCACGCACCCCAGGACGTGGGGGTCAACCTGCGGTCAGAGGACCCCCCCGAGAAGTGCTTCTTGCCCAAGAAGCAGATCCACACCTGGACCGGGCACACCAAGGGCGTGGCGGCCATCAGATGGTACCCCCGCACCGCCCACCTCCTCCTCTCCTGCAGCATGGACTCCAAGATCAAGGTGAGCTGTCTTGGCAACTCTGGGAG
>JAWQFJ010002288.1:107500-110000 GCA_034096865.1 Theodoxus fluviatilis
CATTTTTTGTTTGAAACGTTTTACTTCTTTCTTCAAAAAATATTGGACACACTATTTTGTTGTTGTTGGAATGCAGCATATATTTGTATGCACAAAGACAGATCTTCATGTAAGTTTTTTAAATATCAAATTTGATAAACATTTCTGCCTCGTTTGTGATTACTTTTTTGGTGACTTCATGCAGGCAGATGTGGGTCAGTGTCAAAAGAGAACATCACGCAGGATTGTTCCTTCTATCAAGAATGGGAAATTCTGGAGTGAAATCCTTGCTTTTGCATTTGCTGTTGATCAGAGGAGATCTATGTTGAATTGTTTCTATGTTCCTGGTCTGCAACAAAGTATTTCTCTGTGCAGGGGAGTGTAAGGCCCGATTCACCAGCAGGAAAGTGCCGTACTGCATCAAGTTCAACCCTGATGAGGACAAGCAGCACCTCTTTGTGGCAGGCACCTCGGACAAGAAGATTGTCTGTGTAAGTAGCTTTGGCTTGCCCTGGAGAAGGTGCGAGTCCTTGAAGTGATTGTTTATAGATAGGGCTCCTAGTGGTGTGTTGTCAGACTGGCTATGGGCACCTCCGGGGGACAAGAAAAATGTCACACACCTCAAACTCTCTTTCCCAAGGGTTGCGATCATTGTCTTGCCATGTATTTGCAAGAGTTTGTGTTTTGATTTCATGTTGCACTGATCATGGTGATCACATATGTTTGATTTTCATAGGCCAGTTTGAATACTGAGACTTTCTCTTAGAGTGTTCAGTATTCTACTCATTTTGACAGACATGCAGCTTTTGGGGGTGGGTGGGTGGGTTGTGTTTGTTCATTCATTTCTTCATTCATTATTTTGTTCATTTGTTCATTCATTCGTTCATTCATTTGTTCATTCATAGTTCATATTTGCAAGTTTGCAGTAGTTGGGTGCTCCGCAAGTGTGTTGTGCTGTGTCTGCGTAGGAATTTCTTTGGTATGCCCTCTTTAAATTGTGACTGGCATGTACCTTTTTCATTACTACTGCAGGAAAAACATTTTTGATATAAATGGTTTGGTTTCATATAGCCTGCAGATGCCCTTGATCAACATTCTAGAAAATGCTGTTGCATTGAAAATCTGGCAGCACTTTTTCTAAAGTAGCAGCAAATGTTTGGCAGTTGCAGGCTACAACCTGGCCATCAAAGGAACTTTAATCCTTTTAGCATCCGTTTGGGTTAGCTTTTGTGGCAACAAGTGGTGTTTGTGCTTGTCTCACCAGCACTGCGCATGGTCTGCTTTTGTGGCAACAAGTGGTGTTTGTGCTTGTCTCACCAGCACTGCGCATGGTCTGCTTTTGTGGCAACAAGTGTTGTTTGTGCTTGTCTCACCAGCACTGCGCATGGTCTGCTTTTGTGGCAACAAGTGTTGTTTGTGCTTGTCTCACCAGCACTGTGCATGGTCTGCTTTTGCAGTGGGACATCCGAAGTGGAGAAGTTGTGCAGGAGTATGACAGACATCTGGGGGCTGTCAACTCAATCACCTTTGTGGACCAGAACAGAAGATTTGTGTCCACATCAGACGACAAGAGCTTGCGAGTGTGGGAATGGTAAGTCCTCTTTGTCCGCCTATCAATTCCTCTTCTTTCTTTCTTGGTCCTTCTTTTGCTAGCAGCCCTCTTCTTGCTGTTGTTTAACTTCAATCTCTTTTCCTTGTCTAAATTTGTATGTGTTAAAATGTGTCCATGCCATATGCACAAACTTCACATATAAGTCTTCCTGCAGATGTGCATGAGCATGATCATGTGTTTGATCTCAATCTCAATACATACACACACCACTGCATACTAGTATGCATTCATGCACTAATAGACAATTTGGATTTGATTTAAAGAACTAGTGTAAACTTACAGTTGACTTTTTTTCTCATTTCCAAGTCACCGATTCAATGCATCTCATAACAGCCAGGCTTTTTTTTGGTTTTGCTTTGTGTTTCCCGATGATTGTTAATTGATTAAAATTCCCCTTCTCTTTGCAAGATTGTGTGTTTCCTCTTCCATACTCTACCAGTAGACAACAGTGACATATGACCTTGAACCCTCGAAAAAGAATTTGCAAAAATCTTACCCACCTGTGGCTACCTGCATCGGACCAATCCGATTGCCTATACCGCGCGGCCGCCGTTGCCGGGGCAGCGGGAGTTATCTCCCCTGTCCTGCAGGCGCCGGGTATAAATACCGCAGTAGCCACGGTCCAGGCCTCTTTTTTGACTTTCGTGCGCTGTGTGCGTTTCGCTGGCATGTGGATACCTCATGCTTGGATTACCTCTGCTCTGTGTAGCTGTAGAGAGTTTGCTTCTCCTGCGTTTTCTTCGCTGAGAGTTTCAGGGAAGTATAACGCTTGGTTTGGTGTCAGTGACGCGTTTTAGCGTTTGTTTTGATACCTTGAGTGCACCTGCCCTTTCGTTTGGTTGGCGTGTGGTGTCTCTGTTTGTTCTGGCGGCGACTTGCTCGTGTTTTGCTGTTGTTAGCTTGTCGTCG
>JAWQFJ010002288.1:115000-133345 GCA_034096865.1 Theodoxus fluviatilis
CCCCATCCCCCACCACCCCATCCCCCACCACCCCATCCCCCACCACCCCATCCCCCACCACCCCATCCCCCATCCCATCCCCCATCACCCCATCCCCACCACCCCATCCCCATCACCCCATCCCCACCACCCCATCCCCCACCACCCCATCCCCCTTCCCCCATCCCCCATCACCCATCACCACCCCATCCCCCATCCACCCCATCCCCCACCACCCATCCCCCACCACCCATCCCCCACCACCCATCCCCCACCACCCATCCCCCACCACCCATCCCCCACCACCCCATCCCCCACCACCCCATCCCCCACCACCCCATCCCCCATCCCCCATCCCCCATCACCCCATCCCCCACCACCCCATCCCCCACCACCCCATCCCCCACCACCCCATCCCCCACCACCCCATCCCCCACCACCCCATCCCCCATCACCCCATCTCCCATCACCCCATCCCCCATCACCCCATCCCCCACCACCCCATCCCCCACCACCCCATCCCCCATCACCCCATCCCCCAACCACCCCATCCCCCATCACCCCATCCCCCATCACCCCATCTCCCACCACCCCATCCCCCATCACCCCATCTCCCACCACCACATCTCCCATCACCCCATCCCCCATCACCCCATCTCCCATCACCCCATCTCCCATCACCACATCCCCCATCACCCCATCACCCATCACCCCATCTCCCATCACCACATCCACCATCACCCCATCACCCATCACCCCATCTCCCACCACCCCATCTCCCATCACCCCATCCCCCATCCCCCATCACCCCATCTCCCACCACCCCATCCCCCATCACCCCATCCCCCCACCACCCCATCCCCACCACCACCCCATCCCCACCACCACCCCATCCCCACCACCACCCCATCCCCACCACCACCCCATCCCCACCACCACCCCATCCCCACCACCCCATCCCCACCACCACCCCATCCCCACCATCCCATCACCCCATCCCCCATCACCCCATCTCCCATCACCCCATCCCCCATCACCCCATCCCCCACCACCCCATCCCCCACCACCCCATCCCCCACCACCCCATCCCCCATCACCCCATCCCCCATCACCCCATCCCCCACCACCCCATCCCCCACCACCCCATCCCCCACCACCCCATCCCCCATCACCCCATCCCCCACCACCCCATCCCCCATCACCCCATCCCCCACCACCCCATCCCCCACCACCCCATCCCCCACCACCCCATCCCCCACCACCCATCCCCCATCACCCCATCCCCACCACCCCATTCCCCACCACCCCATCCCCACCACCCCATCCCCCACCACCCCATCCCCCATCACCCCATCCCCCACCACCCCATCCCCCACCACCCCATCCCCCACCACCCATCCCCCATCACCCCATCCCCCCATCCCCCATCACCCCATCCCCCACCACCCCATCCCCCACCACCCCATCCCCCACCACCCCATCCCCCACCACCCCATCCCCCATCCACCCCATCCCCCACCACCCCATCCCCCACCACCCCATCCCCCCACCACCCCATCCCCCACCACCCCATCCCCCACCACCCCATCCCCCATCACCCCATCCCCCATCACCCCATCCCCCACCACCCCATCCCCCACCACCCCATCCCCCACCACCCCATCCCCCACCACCCCATCCCCCATCACCCCATCCCCCACCACCCCATCCCCCATCACCCCATCCCCCACCACCCCATCCCCCACCACCCCATCCCCCACCACCCCATCCCCCATCACCCCATCCCCCATCACCCCATCTCCCACCACCCCATCCCCCACCACCCCATCCCCCATCACCCCATCTCCCACCACCACATCCCCCATCTCCCATCACCCCATCCCCCACCACCCCATCCCCCATCACCCCATCCCCCACCACCCCATCCCCCACCACCCCATCCCACCACCACATCTCCCATCACCCCATCACCCCATCCCCCATCACCCCATCCACCACCACCCCATCCCCCACCACCCCATCCCCCACCACCCCATCTCCCACCATCCCATCCCCCATCCCCCATCACCCCATCCCCCACCACCCCATCCCCCATCACCCCATCTCCCACCACCCCATCCCCCACCACCCCATCCCCCACCACCCCATCACCCCATCACCCCATCTCCCATCACCCCATCTCCCATCACCACATCCCCCATCACCCCATCCCCCACCACCCCATCTCCCACCATCCCATCCCCCATCCCCCATCACCCCATCCCCCACCACCCCATCCCCCATCACCCCATCCCCCACCACCCCATCCCCCACCACCCCATCCCCCACCACCCCATCACCCCATCACCCCATCCCCCATCACCCCATCCACCACCACCCCATCCCCCACCACCCCATCCCCCACCACCCCATCTCCACCATCCCATCCCCCATCCCCCATCACCCCATCCCCCACCACCCCATCCCCCATCACCCCATCCCCCACCACCCCATCCCCCACCACCCCATCCCCCACCACCCCATCACCCCATCTCCACATCCCCCATCACCCCATCTCCCACCACCACCCCATCTCCCACCACCACATCCCCCATCACCCCATCTCCCACCATCCCATCCCCCATCCCCCATCACCCCATCCCCCACCACCCCATCCCCCATCACCCCATCCCCCACCACCCCATCCCCCACCACCCCATCCCCCACCACCCCATCACCCCATCACCCCATCCCCCATCACCCCATCCACCACCACCCCATCCCCCACCACCCCATCCCCCACCACCCCATCTCCCACCACCCCATCCCCCATCCCCCATCACCCCATCTCCCACCACCCCATCCCCCATCACCCCATCCCCCACCACCACATCCCCCACCACCCCATCCCCCACCACCCCATCACCCCATCACCCCATCCCCCATCACCCCATCTCACCATCACCACATCCCCCATCACCCCATCACCCATCACCCCATCTCCCACCATCCCATCCCCCATCCCCCATCACCCCATCTCCCACCACCCCATCCCCCATCACCCCATCCCCCACCACCCCATCCCCCACCACCCCATCCCCCACCACCCCATCACCCCATCACCCCATCCCCCATCACCCCATCCCCCACCACCCCATCCCCCACCACCCCATCCCCCACCACCCCATCTCCCACCACCCCATCCCCCATCCCCCATCACCCCATCTCCCACCACCCCATCCCCCATCACCCCATCCCCCACCACCCCATCCCCCATCACCCCATCCCCCACCACCCCATCACCCCATCACCCCATCTCCCATCACCCCATCCACCACCACCCCATCCCCCACCACCCCATCCCCCACCACCCCTCCCACCACCCCATCCCCCACCACCCCATCTCCCACCACCCCATCCCCCATCCCCCATCACCCCATCTCCCACCACCCCATCTCCCATCACCCCATCCCCCACCACCCCATCCCCCACCACCCCATCCCCCACCACCCCATCACCCCATCACCCCATCCCCCATCACCCCATCCACCACCACCACATCCCCCACCACCCCATCCCCCACCACCCCATCTCCCACCACCACATCCCCCATCCCCCATCACCCCATCCCCCACCACCCCATCCCCCATCACCCCATCCCCCACCACCCCATCCCCCACCACCCCATCCCCCACCACCCCATCACCCCATCACCCCATCCCCCATCACCCCATCCACCCCCACCCCATCACCCACCACCCCATCCCCCACCACCCCATCTCCCACCATCCACCCCATCCCCCATCACCCCATCTCCCACCACCCCATCCCCCATCACCCCATCCCCCACCACCCCATCCCCCACCACCCCATCCCCCACCACCCCATCACCCCATCACCCCATCCCCCATCACCCCATCCACCACCACCCCATCCCCCACCACCCCATCCCCCACCACCCCATCTCCCACCATCCCATCCCCCATCCCCCATCACCCCATCTCCCACCACCACATCCCCCATCACCCCATCCCCCACCACCCCATCCCCCACCACCCCATCCCCCACCACCCCATCACCCCATCCCACCCCCATCACCCATCCACCACCCCATCCCCCACCACCCCATCCCCCACCACCCCATCTCCCACCATCCCATCCCCCATCCCCCATCACCCCATCCCCCACCACCCCATCCCCCATCACCCCATCCCCCATCACCCCATCCCCCACCACCCCATCCACCACCACCCCATCACCCCATCACCCCATCCCCCATCACCCCATCCACCACCACCCCATCCCCCACCACCCCATCCCCCACCACCCCATCTCCCACCACCACATCCCCCATCTCCCACCACCCCATCCCCCACCACCCCATCCCCCATCACCCCATCTCCCACCACCCCATCCCCCACCACCCCATCCCCCACCACCCCATCACCCCATCACCCCATCCCCCATCACCCCATCCACCCCCACCCCATCCCCCACCACCCCATCCCCCACCACCCCATCTCCCACCAGCCCATCCCCCATCCCCCATCACCCCATCTCCCACCACCACATCCCCCATCACCCCATCCCCCACCACCCCATCCCCCACCACCCCATCCCCCACCACCCCATCACCCCATCACCCCATCCCCCATCACCCCATCCACCACCACCCCATCCCCCATCACCCCATCTCCCACCACCACCCCATCTCCAACCAGCACTTCCCCCATCTCCCATCACCCCATCCCCCACCACCCCATCCCCCATCACCCCATCCCACCACCACATCCCCCATCTCCCACCACCCCATCCCCCACCACCCCATCACCCCATCACCCCATCCCCCATCACCCCATCCACCACCACCCCATCTCCCACCACCCCATCTCCCACCACCCCATCTCCCACCACCACATCCCCCATCCCCCATCACCCCATCCCCCACCACCCCATCCCCCATCACCCCATCCCCCACCACCCCATCCCCCACCACCCCATCCCCCACCACCCCATCCCCCATCACCCCATCCCCCACCACCCCATCCCCCACCACCCCATCCCCCACCACCCCATCTCCCACCACCCCATCCCCCATCCCATCCCCCATCCCCCATCACCCCATCCCCCACCACCCCATCCCCCACCACCCCATCCCCCACCACCCCATCCCCCACCACCCCATCCCCCACCACCCCATCCCCCATCACCCCATCCCCATCACCCCATCCCCCACCACCCCATCCCCCACCACCCCATCCCCATCACCCCATCCCCATCCCCCATCACCCCATCCCCCACCACCCCATCCCCCATCACCCCATCCCCCACCACCCCATCCCCCACCACCCCATCCCCCACCACCCCATCCCCCATCACCCCATCCCCCATCACCCCATCCCCCACCACCCCATCCCCCACCACCCCATCCCCCACCACCCCATCCCCCACCACCCCATCCCCCATCACCCCATCCCCCATCCCCATCCCCACCACCCCATCCCCCACCACCCCATCCCCCACCACCCCATCCCCCACCACCCCATCCCCCACCACCCCATCCCCCACCACCCCATCCCCCACCACCCCATCCCCCATCACCCCATCCCCCACCACCCCATCCCCACCACCCCATCCCCCACCACCCCATCCCCCACCACCCCATCTCCCACCACCCCATCCCCCATCACCCCATCTCCCATCACCACATCCCCCATCACCCCATCACCCATCACCCCATCTCCCACCACCACATCTCCCATCACCCCATCACCCATCACCCCATCTCCCACCACCACATCCCCACCACCCCCTCCCCACCACCCCATCCCCCACCACCCCACCTCCCACCACCCCACCCCCCACCCCATCCCCATCCCCCACCACCCCATCCCCCACCACCCCATCCCCCACCACCCCATCTCCCACCACCCCATCTCCCACCACCCATCACCTCATCCCCCATCACCCCATCTCCCACCACCACATCCCCCACCACCCCATCCCCTCCCCCCTGGCCCCCAACCCCCCCCCCCCTTCCCCCTTAATCTTTTCTCATGTAAGTTTTCATACTCAATGTTTCTTGCCATCTTAATCTGCAAAACATGATAATTTGATAAAGGGAAGGGAAGTAACTCCAGCTTTTGTAATTTGGTTTGACTTATTCATGATTTCCTGAAGGAAACGAAAGTGATGGGATAAGAAAAGTCATGTAAACTAGCCACATGTTTGATAAAATGTGAAGTTCCTCAAACTACACATTTTGCCAGAGCTGCTCGTTGCTGTCAATGTCATTATTAGGCACAAAAAAGTTGTCGGGGTAACATGGCCCCCCAAAAATTGGGTTATAGGTGGGCCCAAACTGTTAAAAAAAAATTGTTTTTATACATGATTTTAATAGAAAAGGCCAGACTGACCATAAATCGATAAATCAAGTTTCTCTTTAGTCGAGAATGCTTTTTTAAAGTGTGAATAGTGAATTCCCTAGGTGTTCATAATGCAGAATTGGGACAGCACAAGGTTCATTTTTCACTGCGAGTTTGTGTTGTTTTTTTAATGATTGAAAACAAGTTTAGGGTGAGCGGAAAAAAATAGGGACAGTTGGGTTACCATAATCACAACAACTTTTTATTTTTTTGGGGGGGTGTGGGGTTGGGGGTGGGGTCTTAACAGGAACCTTCAGCTGTAGTATTGGGATTGGGGCTTACATGTAGTGCCTCCTGCAGGAATGGTCTGAGGTACCCAGAGAGGCTGTGGGGCTGATGGGATCTACTGTACAGCAGGTGTCTCCAGACTGACTTCCCTGCAAGGTTCTGCAAGATTCATGGGGTGCCCACTCTGAGGAATTCATGAGACATTTGGCTGAGAAAAAATTCAATGCCTATCCATCCTTTGTGTCGTTTGTAGAATTCTAGGGGAAGGAGTCTAAGTTTATGGGTCTCTTGGCATTAACTGAGATTGAAAAAAGTTCGAATGTATGGAAATCCAAAGCTATAAAGTTCATTGCAGTAAAAAGAAAAATAGATTTTGTCTTCTTTTTTTAAAAGATAAACATTGGATATAAATAACAGTTATTAAAAAAAAGTCTCCAAACTGTTTAATTTCAACTGTTTCCTTAACTTTCTCAGGTTTTTTTTTCATTTACTTTGATACACCCCACCTTCATACTCCCTATATATTGCTGAATTTATTCTTTCAAAAAAGGAAAGGTCTTCAAACTTCACATTGCAGTTTTGTGGAGTTCTGTCTCTTGCGGCACAGATTATGAGCGGGCACTCTGACCCTTGACCTTGATTTTCAGGGACCTGGCAGAGCGTTCTACCTGCTGTGGGTGAACTTCATCGGGCCCTGGATCTTCGCGCCGCCTCCAGAGGTGGATGAGAAGAAGAATAAGAAGATGGAGAGGAAGATGAAGAGGCATCACTGACGTGACACGGTCATCTAGTAGTGGAAGTCATTCTTCAGAGGAGGCGGTCACTTATCGCACGTGTCCTTGGAAGTTCCTGAAGTTCATTGGTCTGTTCAGATATCATCCAGCTCAGCCATTCTGCTGTTTTCCTGTCATAATTTTCCCAGTTTTGCAGCATGTTGAGGTCTTTGGGTAATCTGGTGTGTCAGACTGCATCTGTGTAGTTTGCGGGGCACCTTTGTTGATGCCTGTAGGTATTTGATGAGTGTGTGTACTCATTTTTTTTCCTGTCTGTAGGTAATTGACCTGATGATGAAAGTCCTAAACTAAAACAATTGTTAGCATTACAAGTTTTTGGTTTGTTAGAAACCTTTGTCAGGTAGTTGATGAGTATGTGTGCTCTAAGAGAATGCTGTTGGTGTTGAGGATATGAATAACGTTTAGGAGATTGGTGGGTAGTTTTCTTGTCGATCCATGACCAAGAACTGAAAGTTTACATTTAATCACATGTCATTTCTGCAATGATTAAAGTTGTGCACATTGTTGATGTTGAATGAATTCTGTGCATCGGACACACTCATAGCACGATTATGCACCTGTTGATTTTCTTTTTTACAGACCTTTTTTGGGGGGTGGGGGGAAGGAGAGGGCAAAAATCTTCTGTGAACTCCGCAATTATGTAAACTGTTGTTGGAAAGTGATTTGTCAATGTAGACATTTTGTTCCCTAGTAAGTTCCAAGCTTGAGTGATGTCATTACAGCAGATATACGATGACCTTTTCCTTTTTTGTGTCAGTCATTCAGTGTCCACATATACTGCCTTACTAAAAACTGTAAAGATTGAATTAGAATTATCAAGACTGCACTGTTTCATAGAGATGAATTACCTGGATGGGTTCATTTTCTGAAACTTTTCCATTCTTACTGTCTGTTTCCAGCTTGTATATATAGATGAATTATTTCTTGTAAAGATGAAGACCATTGAAATAGATAGACTTACAGAGGTTTTGGATGGGTGAAAAGTGACTACAACAATATATTGACTACACAACTACGACAACAATAGAAAGATTGAGATATACACCACCACCAACAGCAACAACACCACCACCAATAATAAAGTTGGTGATGGTGGTGGTGATGATGATGATGATGGTGATGATGATGAAAAAGGTAATTATGATGATGATGATGTCAAATTATATTTTAATTAAGAGACTTCTACATCCTGAAAATTGATAAAACCCCAAGCTTTATACAGTTGTAATGGAGTTCATTTCAAGCAAATGTGTGCATTTTGTGTAGTGAAGTTGTACTGGGCTACAGGGCTTGAGTATGACGTAAATCACAAGGAAAGGGGTTTGTATTCAGAAAGCTTTTTTGCCCATACACAAAAGGGTTATCATTTCATGTACAAATTCTCTCCTTTTTCATTCATTCTAGATATTTCTTTTGAATTTATCATTCTGTTGTTTTTCCATGTTATCATTGATAGACAGTTTATTTTTCCTGTACATTGTGAATGAATGAGAATGAAACAGTGGCAGCTAGGACTGTTCAAAATCCATGCAGTTTTTGAAAGCTAATCGAAGATCTATTGGATATGATGTACTCTGATGTTCTTAGATGTGACTATTTTTGGCGCAGTAAACTTCTTCCTTGCCAGCAAAAAGAAAATGCTTGACAGTTTTAGACAACTCCCATGTCGGGTGCTTGAGGAGGACTAACATTGAAGAATGAATGCTCTTTCCTGTAATGTGCTTGTAGTGGAGGAGGTGTGGAGGAGAAGAGGAGGAGGAGAAAAAGAGGAGGAGGAGATAAGGAAGAGGATGAGGAGGAAAAAAGAAGAGGAGGAGGAGAAAAAAAGGAAGAGGAGAAGAAGAAAAAGAAAAGGAGGTGGAAAAGAAGAATAAGAGGAGGAAAAGAACAAGAGAAGGAGAACAAGAAAAGAAGAGGAAAAGGAGGAGAAGAAAAAGGAGAGGAGGAGAAGAAAAAGAGGAGGAGAAAAAGAAGGTTAATGGAGAAGAAAAAGGAGAGGAGAAAAATGAAGGAGGAGAAAAAGGAGAGGAGGAGGAGATAAAAAGGAAGAGAAGGAGAAAAAGAAAAGGAAGAGAAAAAGAAGAGGAGGAGGAAAAGGACAAGAGGAAAGAGAAGGAGAAGAAAAAGTAGACGAAGAGGAAGAGGAGAAGAAGAGGAGCAGGAGGAGAAAAAAGTAGACAAGGAAGAGGAGCAGAGGAGAAGAAAAGTAGACAAAGAGGAAGAGGAGCAAGAGGAGAAGAAAAGTAGACAAGGAAGAGGAGCAGGAGGAAAAGAAAAGTAGATTAGGAAGAGGAGAAGAAGAGGAGCATGAGGAGAAGAAAAGTAGACAAAGAGGAAGAGGAGCAGGAGGAGAAGAAAAGTAGATTAGGAAGAGGAGCAGGAGGAGAAGAAAAGTAGATTAGGAAGAGGGAAGAAGAGGAGCATGAGGAGAAGAAAAGTAGATAATGAAGAGGAGCAGGAGGAGAAGAAAGAAGACAAACCAGGCATTGAGATGACATTCCAAAACCTCGATGATTTTTCAGGTGATAAAAGCCTCATGATTGTCAGCAAACATCTAGTCTGAATTTTTTTTATCCGAATGTTTGTACCTCATTTAATTGTTGCTTCAAATGTTGTCTTAAGGGTGAATGGTAATCAATGTTTGCAATGTAGAATTACATAACTTAACTAGCCTTGCTGAAGTACTACCATAATAAAGAATATATGGAATGATAGTTTGTGTTTATGTCTTCGTTGTTCATCAGAAAGTACACATAACAAATTGTAATGTCAATGGTAGGTACAGCATGCCAATTCTCAATTTGTTTGCCGCTGTATTTCAATAAAATTAATTTTTATTTTTGAATATATGAACTCCAAAAGAAAAACAGATTGTGATAGAATATTTGTTTTCTCTAGTTTCTGAAGTCATAAAACAGGAATGTTGGTGTTGATTTAGAAAAATATGTATACAATGTGATGTGAACTTGTTGAAAGACTCACTATTTACCATGGTTTATAATGTAAAATGAATTCGCCTTCGGATATGAGGAAAATGTCACTTACAATGGCATTTTTGTTTAATGTTCAGTCGTTGTATTAAATATGATCAAGCCAGTTAATGTTTTCCTTTGTCTGCCAGCATGTTTTTCTCCTCTGCAGTGTGTGTGTGTGTGTGTGTGTGTGTGTGTGTATGGGTATGTGTGTGTGTGTATGGGTGTGTGTGGTGTGTGTATGAGTATGTGTGATGTGTGTGTGTGTGTGTGTGTGTGCATGTGTATGGGTAAG
Source organism: Theodoxus fluviatilis (assembly GCA_034096865.1). Taxonomy (NCBI): domain Eukaryota; kingdom Metazoa; phylum Mollusca; class Gastropoda; order Cycloneritida; family Neritidae; genus Theodoxus; species Theodoxus fluviatilis. The sequence continues at coordinate 125,673 of JAWQFJ010002288.1, forward strand.
TGTGTATGGGTAAGTGTGTTGTGTGTGTATGGGTAAGTGTGGTGTGTGTGTATGGGAATGTGTGGTGTGTGTGTGCGTGTGTGTATGGGTATGTGTGGTGTGTGTGTGTGTGCATGCGTATGGGTACGTGTGGTGTGTGTATGGGTATGTGTGGTGTGTGTGCATGTGTATGGGTAAGTGTGGTGTGTGTGCGTGTGTATGGGTATGTGTGGTGTGTGTGTGCATGCGTATGGGTATGTGTGGTGTGTGTGTGTGCATGTGTATGGGTGTGTGTGCGTGTGTATGGGTATGTGTATGTGTGTGTGCGTGTGTATGGGTATGTGTGGTGTGTGTGGGTATGTTTGGTGTGCATGTGCTTGTATGTGTGTGTTTCATGCATGCTTGTGCGAATGTTTACATGTGCGAGCATACGCATGAGGGTGCGCGTCTCTTTTTACAAACTCAAAAATAGATATTAAAGAATAAGAATAGTGGTCTAATTCTTCGTTTATGTACTCCAGTGTGTGTTAAGCAGGTGATGCCGTGGAAAGGTGACAGCTGGTGATGCCGAGGAAAAGTGACAGCTGGTGATGCCGAGGAAAAGTGACAGCTGGTGATGCCGAGGAAAAGGGATAGCCTTGTCAGCAGGTGATGCCGCGCGAGGAAAAGTGACAGTCTTGCCAGCAGGTGATGCCGAGGAAAAGTGACAGCCTTGTCAGCAGGTGATGCCGAGGAAAAGTGACAGCCTTGTCAGCAGGTGATGCCGAAGAAAAGGGATAGCCTTGTCAGCAGGTGATGCCGAGGAAAAGTGACAGCTGGTGATGCCGAAGAAAAGGGATAGCCTTGTCAGCAGGTGATGCCGAGGAATAGTGACAGCTGGTGATGCCGAAGAAAAGGGATAGCCTTGACAGCAGGTGATGCCGAGGAAAAGTGACAGCAGGTGATGCGGAGGAAAAGTGACAGCTGGTGATGCCGAGGAAAAGTGACAGCTGGTGATGCCGAAGAAAAGGGATAGCCTTGTCAGCAGGTGATGCCGAGGAAAAGTGACAGCAGGTGATGCCGAGGAAAAGTGACAGTCTTGTCAGCAGGTGATGCTGAGGAAAAGTGACAGCAGGTGATGCCGAGGAAAAGTGACAGCTGGTGATGCCGAGGAAAAGTGACAGCTGGTGATGCCGAGGAAAAGTGACAGCCTTGTCAGCAGGTGATGCCGAGGAAAAGTGACAGCTGGTGATGCCGAGGAAAAGTGACAGCAGGTGATGCCGAGGAAAAGTGTCAGCAGGTGATGCCGAGGAAAAGTGACAGCTGGTGATGCCGAGGAAAAGTATCAGCAGGTGATGCCGAGGAAAAGTGACAGCAGGTGATGCCGAGGAAAAGTGACAGCTGGTGATGCCGAGGAAAAGTGACAGCAGGTGATGCCGAGGAAAAGTGACAGCTGGTGATGCCGAGGAAAAGTGACAGCCTTGTCAGCAGGTGATGCCGAGGAAAAGTGACAGCTGGTGATGCCGAGGAAAAGTGACAGCTGGTGATGCCGAGGAAAAGTGACAGCCTTGTCAGCAGGTGATGCCGAGGAAAACTGATAGCCTTGTCAGCAGGTGATGCCGAGGAAAAGTGACAGCTGGTGATGCCGAGGAAAAGTGACAGCCTTGTCAGCAGGTGATGCCGAGGAAAAGTGATAGCCTTGTCAGCAGGTGATGCCGAGGAAAAGTGATAGCCTTGTCAGCAGGTGATGCCGAGGAAAAGTGATAGCCTTGTCAGCAGGTGATGCCGAGGAAAAGTGATAGCCTTGTCAGCAGGTGATGCCGAGGAAAAGTGACAGCAGGTGATGCCGAGGAAAAGTGACAGCAGGTGATGCCGAGGAAAAGTGACAGCCTTGTCAGCAGGTGATGCCGAGGAAAAGTGACAGCAGGTGATGCCGAGGAAAAGTGACAGCAGGTGATGCCGAGGAAAAGTGACAGCAGGTGATGCCGAGGAAAAGTGACAGCTGGTGATGCCGAGGAAAAGTGACAGCAGGTGATGCCGAGGAAAAGTGACAGCTGGTGATGCCGAGGAAAAGTGACAGCAGGTGATGCCGAGGAAAAGTGACAGCCTTCAGCGGTGATGCCGAGGAAAAGTGACAGCAGGTGATGCCGAGGAAAAGTGACAGCTGGTGATGCCGAGGAAAAGTGACAGCAGGTGATGCCGAGGAAAAGTGACAGCTGGTGATGCCGAGGAAAAGTGTCAGCAGGTGATGCCGAGGAAAAGTGACAGCAGGTGATGCCGAGGAAAAGTGACAGCAGGTGATGCCGAGGAAAAGTGACAGCAGGTGATGCCGAGGAAAAGTGACAGCTGGTGATGCCGAGGAAAAGTGACAGCAGGTGATGCCGAGGAAAAGTGACAGCCTTGTCAGCAGGTGATGCCGAGGAAAAGTGACAGCAGGTGATGCCGAGGAAAAGTGACAGCCTTGTCAGCAGGTGATGCCGAGGAAAAGTGACAGCAGGTGATGCCGAGGAAAAGTGACAGCAGGTGATGCCGAGGAAAAGTGACAGCCTTGTCAGCAGGTGATGCCGAGGAAAAGTGACAGCAGGTGATGCCGAGGAAAAGTGACAGCTGGTGATGCCGAGGAAAAGTGACAGCAGGTGATGCCGAGGAAAAGTGACAGCAGGTGATGCCGAGGAAAAGTGACAGCCGTGTCAGCTGGTGATGCCGAGGAAAAGTGACAGCAGGTGATGCCGAGGAAAAGTGACAGCAGGTGATGCCGAGGAAAAGTGACAGCAGGTGATGCCGAGGAAAAGTGACAGCAGGTGATGCCGAGGAAAAGTGTCAGCAGGTGATGCCGAGGAAAAGTGACAGCAGGTGATGCCGAGGAAAAGTGACAGCTGGTGATGCCGAGGAAAAGTGACAGCAGGTGATGCCGAGGAAAAGTGACAGCTGGTGATGCCGAGGAAAAGTGACAGCAGGTGATGCCGAGGAAAAGTGACAGCAGGTGATGCCGAGGAAAAGTGACAGCTGCAGGTGATGCCGAGGAAAAGTGACAGCAGGTGATGCCGAGGAAAAGTGACAGCAGGTGATGCCGAGGAAAAGTGACAGCAGGTGATGCCGAGGAAAAGTGACAGCTGGTGATGCCGAGGAAAAGTGACAGCAGGTGATGCCGAGGAAAAGTGACAGCCGTGTCAGCAGGTGATGCCGAGGAAAAGTGACAGCAGGTGATGCCGAGGAAAAGTGACAGCAGGTGATGCCGAGGAAAAGTGACAGCTGGTGATGCCGAGGAAAAGTGACAGCAGGTGATGCCGAGGAAAAGTGACAGCAGGTGATGCCGAGGAAAAGTGACAGCAGGTGATGCCGAGGAAAAGTGACAGCTGGTGATGCCGAGGAAAAGTGACAGCTGGTGATGCCGAGGAAAAGTGACAGCAGGTGATGCCGAGGAAAAGTGACAGCTGGTGATGCCGAGGAAAAGTGACAGCAGGTGATGCCGAGGAAAAGTGACAGCCTTGTCAGCAGGTGATGCCGAGGAAAAGTGACAGCAGGTGATGCCGAGGAAAAGTGACAGCTGGTGATGCCGAGGAAAAGTGACAGCAGGTGATGCCGAGGAAAAGTGACAGCAGGTGATGCCGAGGAAAAGTGACAGCTGGTGATGCCGAGGAAAAGTGACAGCAGGTGATGCCGAGGAAAAGTGACAGCAGGTGATGCCGAGGAAAAGTGACAGCAGGTGATGCCGAGGAAAAGTGACAGCAGGTGATGCCGAGGAAAAGTGACAGCCTTGTCAGCAGGTGATGCCGAGGAAAAGTGACAGCTGGTGATGCCGAGGAAAAGTGACAGCTGGTGATGCCGAGGAAAAGTGACAGCAGGTGATGCCGAGGAAAAGTGACAGCTGGTGATGCCGAGGAAAAGTGTCAGCAGGTGATGCCGAGGAAAACTGATAGCCTTGTCAGCAGGTGATGCCGAGGAAAAGTGACAGCAGGTGATGCCGAGGAAAAGTGACAGCTGGTGATGCCGAGGAAAAGTGACAGCCGTGTCAGCAGGTGATGCCGAGGAAAAGTGACAGCAGGTGATGCCGAGGAAAAGTGACAGCTGGTGATGCCGAGGAAAAGTGACAGCAGGTGATGCCGAGGAAAAGTGACAGCAGGTGATGCCGAGGAAAAGTGACAGCAGGTGATGCCGAGGAAAAGTGACAGCAGGTGATGCCGAGGAAAAGTGACAGCTGGTGATGCCGAGGAAAAGTGACAGCTGGTGATGCCGAGGAAAAGTGACAGCAGGTGATGCCGAGGAAAAGTGACAGCAGGTGATGCCGAGGAAAAGTGACAGCTGGTGATGCCGAGGAAAAGTGACAGCAGGTGATGCCGAGGAAAAGTGACAGCAGGTGATGCCGAGGAAAAGTGACAGCTGGTGATGCGAGGAAAAGTGACAGCAGGTGATGCCGAGGAAAAGTGACAGCTGGTGATGCCGAGGAAAAGTGACAGCAGGTGATGCCGAGGAAAAGTGACAGCAGGTGATGCCGAGGAAAAGTGACAGCAGGTGATGCCGAGGAAAAGTGACAGCTGGTGATGCCGAGGAAAAGTGACAGCAGGTGATGCCGAGGAAAAGTGACAGCAGGTGATGCCGAGGAAAAGTGTCAGCAGGTGATGCCGAGGAAAAGTGACAGCAGGTGATGCCGAGGAAAAGTGACAGCAGGTGATGCCGAGGAAAAGTGACAGCTGTCAGGTGATGCCGAGGAAAGTGACAGCAGGTGATGCCGAGGAAAAGTGACAGCAGGTGATGCCGAGGAAAAGTGACAGCAGGTGATGCCGAGGAAAAGTGACAGCAGGTGATGCCGAGGAAAAGTGACAGCAGGTGATGCCGAGGAAAAGTGACAGCAGGTGATGCCGAGGAAAAGTGACAGCTGGTGATGCCGAGGAAAAGTGACAGCCGTGTCAGCAGGTGATGCCGAGGAAAAGTGACAGCAGGTGATGCCGAGGAAAAGTGACAGCAGGTGATGCCGAGGAAAAGTGACAGCCTTGTCAGCAGGTGATGCCGAGGAAAAGTGACAGCAGGTGATGCCGAGGAAAAGTGACAGCAGGTGATGCCGAGGAAAAGTGACAGCTGGTGATGCCGAGGAAAAGTGACAGCAGGTGATGCCGAGGAAAAGTGACAGCTGGTGATGCCGAGGAAAAGTGACAGCAGGTGATGCCGAGGAAAAGTGACAGCAGGTGATGCCGAGGAAAAGTGACAGCCGTGTCAGCAGGTGATGCCGAGGAAAAGTGACAGCAGGTGATGCCGAGGAAAAGTGACAGCTGGTGATGCCGAGGAAAAGTGACAGCTGGTGATGCCGAGGAAAAGTGACAGCTGGTGATGCCGAGGAAAAGTGACAGCAGGTGATGCCGAGGAAAAGTGACAGCAGGTGATGCCGAGGAAAAGTGACAGCAGGTGATGCCGAGGAAAAGTGACAGCGGTGATGCCGAGGAAAAGTGTCAGCAGGTGATGCCGAGGAAAAGTGACAGCAGGTGATGCCGAGGAAAAGTGACAGCTGGTGATGCCGAGGAAAGTGACAGCGGTGATGCGAGGAAAGTCAGCTGTGATGCCGAGGAAAAGTGTCAGCAGGTGATGCCGAGGAAAAGTGACAGCAGGTGATGCCGAGGAAAAGTGACAGCTGGTGATGCGAGGAAAAGTGACAGCAGTGATGACGAGGAAAAGTGACAGCAGGTGATGCCGAGGAAAAGTGACAGCCGTGTCAGCAGGTGATGCCGAGGAAAAGTGACAGCAGGTGATGCCGAGGAAAAGTGTCAGCAGGTGATGCCGAGGAAAAGTGACAGCTGGTGATGCCGAGGAAAAGTGACAGCTTGTCAGCAGGTGATGCCGAGGAAAAGTGACAGCAGGTGATGCCGAGGAAAAGTGACAGCAGGTGATGCCGAGGAAAAGTGACAGCTGGTGATGCCGAGGAAAAGTGACAGCAGGTGATGCCGAGGAAAAGTGACAGCTGGTGATGCCGAGGAAAAGTGTCAGCAGGTGATGCCGAGGAAAAGTGACAGCAGGTGATGCCGAGGAAAAGTGACAGCTGGTGATGCCGAGGAAAAGTGTCAGCAGGTGATGCCGAGGAAAAGTGTCAGCATGGTGATGCCGAGGAAGTGACAGCCGTGTCAGCAGGTGATGCCGAGGAAAAGTGACTGCAGGTGATGCCGAGGAAAAGTGACAGCAGTGATGCCGAGGAAAGGACAGCTGTCAGCAGGTGATGCCGAGGAAAAGTGACAGCAGGTGATGCCGAGGAAAGTGAGCCTGTCAGCAGGTGATGCCGAGGAAAAGTGACAGCAGGTGATGCCGAGGAAAAGTGACAGCAGGTGATGCCGAGGAAAAGTGACAGCCGTGTCAGCAGGTGATGCCGAGGAAAAGTGTCAGCAGGTGATGCCGAGGAAAAGTGTCAGCAGGTGATGCCGAGGAAAAGTGACAGCTGGTGATGCCGAGGAAAAGTGACAGCCTTGTCAGCAGGTGATGCCGAGGAAAAGTGACAGCAGGTGATGCCGAGGAAAAGTGACAGCCTTGTCAAACCACTTTTCAAGGTTTTCGTCTGGATACATTGCAACTCGCTTTCAAAAGACGTGAGGCTGAGGAGTGAGGCGGAAAGGGAAGGGATGGGGGGGAGGGAAGGGGGATGAGAGAAACGTAAAAATGCCGGGTAAGGGGGAGATAAGGAGACGGCAGAAAGTTGATCACTAGGGGCTGGGTTAAGTTATTAGGGCAGACAATGATACGGGTCAAGGTCTCAAGTTAACAAAGGCAGATGATTAATCCAAGCGGCACAAGTGAGCACGGGGGTAAAGGGGGCGTAAAAACGGTTTGAAGGACTGAGACAGGGTGAACAGATCGGGCTGAAATCGGAAAAGGACCACATCTTTCCTTTTACACCTTTACGTTTGAATGGCCTGATTCAGTCCCCGTATCATCCTGGTAAAACTACTTGGCTCCGAGTAGGGGGGCGGATGAGATTGCCAAAGGCCGTTACGGGCATTTCATATTGGTCTGGGGCGCGCACGAGAGCATTCCAATTCCAGAGGAACCATTTAAGCCCAATTTGGGAAAACAGTTCTCCTAAAAGTCCATGATAATTAAAACAACATGGATATCACTGTTAACACCAGGAGGAGACTGCGTTTTGTTTGATACACCTGCGTGCAACGGATGAAACATGTATCTTGGATACAACATACACTCTCACTGAAGTTGTTCTGAGTGTCTGAGGATACAACGACAGAATTTGCTCTGTACGGTAACACAATGCATTTGGTGCCCTTTCACTGCGAGATATGGACTTTTGAACCCCGCATTGCCAAGTTTGCTCACATTGTTTGGATCCTTGCGGAAAACGGTGCACACATAAATCTGCACTCGGCCAGAGTGGCGGAAGATACAACTTACCTTACAAAGTTCAGTTTCGGTCACTTGAGATAACCTTTGTGTTGAAGTTAGCTGACACAAATATTTTCTCATAACATTATTGTGTCCAGGTTGCATGTGTCCTCGTTTACGAGCAGTTGTATCACGGAAAACTTTCGTCTCCTGCTTACAATATCTCAAGTGTTTCATGATATAACATGTTCTAAATTTGGTGGTGTTTCGCTGATGCAAAATAGCCCGTCAGCCAATGTGAACGCAGCATACCCCTGTGGTCGTCCATTCAATGGTGGAAAATGTTGAGGTCGAGGTCCAATTATAATGTGGTATTTCGCAGTTATTTGAGCGATCCAATG
>JAWQFJ010002288.1:133362-148362 GCA_034096865.1 Theodoxus fluviatilis
AACTACTTGAAAAAAGTCATTCTGTCCCAACTTCAAGAACACCTTCTAGCAACCGGCCTGGTGACACGTTCCAGTCCGCCTACAAGAAAAACCACTCCACTGAAACTGCTTTACTTCACATCTCTGACCTCCTGCTCTCCTCCGCCGACAATAAAGAAACCTCTGTCCTTGCGCTGTTGGACCTGTCCGCTGCGTTTGACACTATTGATCATTCTATCCTTATTTCTCGTCTCTCTTCTACCTTTGGCATCTCTGGTTCAGCTCTTACCTGGTTCTCATCCTACCTATCTGACCGCAAACAAACTGTCTCTGTCAATGGCCTTCTTTCTTCTCCCAGAGCACTCAAGTACGGAGTCCCTCAGGGCTCGGTGCTTGGGCCAGTTCTGTTCACACTCTATACCCTGCCCCTTTCTGACATCATCAAAGCCCACAACTGCAATTTTCACAAATATGCTGACGACACCCAGCTTCAAGACTCCGCTCCTCCTCGTGACCTGTCTATCATTCTCCACAACTTATCTCTCTGCATTTCCTCCATCAAAGACTGGATGCTCCAAAACAAACTCTGCCTGAATGACAGCAAAACTGAATCCCTCTGTGTGGGTTCTCAGAAGTCACTGTCTCTTGTTTCTGATCACTTTTTGGAGGTGGGTGGGACTGAAATTCCATTTCAAAAGTCTGTTAGGGATCTGGGTGTTTTGATTGACTCAACACTCTCAATGCATGAACAAATCAGTCAGATTTGCCGCTCCTGCAACTTCCAACTGAGAAAGATCTCCTCTGTCCGTAGCTTTCTCACACAAGAGGCTGTCATTCAGCTTGTCACTTCCTTCATTCTAAGCCGTCTCGACTACTGCAACTCCCTGCTTGCAGGACTACCATCCAAACAAATCTCTCGCCTTCAGCGGGTTCAAAACAACGCTGCCCGTCTCATTTTCAGAAAATCCAAGAGAACACATGTTACCCCTCTTTTCATGAAACTCCACTGGCTTCCTGTTGAGAGTACAGGATCCAGTACAAACTCGCCACTCTCGCCTTCCGTTGCTTTGATGGAACTCTGCCGCCCTATCTCTCATCTCTTCTTCAGATCTACCAACCCTCTCGCTCTCTCCGCTCAGGCTCCGAAAAACTTCTCTGCAAACCTAAAACCACCACCAAATCCTTTGGCCAGAGATCCTTTCACTTTCAAGCACCTTCTGTCTGGAATGCTCTGCCGTCATCTCTCCGTGGCATCACTTCTCTTCCTTCCTTCAAATCTAACCTCAAGACCCATTATTTCCGTAAAGCTTTTTCAGTGTAGTGCCCCTAGGGCCTGACTGCTTCCTGAGAACAGTTAGTGCATTGTACATATCTGTATAAACTGTTTGTTTTGTTTTGTTTTTTCGTCTGTATGAATGTTGACTGAATGTCTGGTTTGTGTTGCTGTGTTGTTTTATATCACCTGCTTTTCATCTTTGTTTCTCTTACCTTGATGTATATTACTTTCATATACATTCCTATTGTGTGTTTTTTTTTACTTCTATTTTCTTTTTCTTTTCTTTTCTTTTTTTTAGGCGCTTTGAGTCTCACTGTGTGGGAGTATTGCGCGGTATAAAAGTGATTTATTATTATTATTATTATTATTATCTTGCGTCCACTGCTGGGCTGTATGCTTGGTTGTTGTCTTCGCGTTTCCTGTTGTTCCCTCTTTGTGCGCTTTTCCCGGGCGTCTGGCCGGGCGCCTGGCTGTGAGCATTAAGGGCGTCCCTCCTTCACGCTGGCGTGTTCGAGGGGTGCGCACTTTGACGTCGCCACCCTGGGGGCAGCGACATTGGGAGGAGGGAGGTTTTCTAGCTCATGGTGAGTGAGTGTTTTTGCTTTCTTCCTTCTCTTGAGCTCACGCGTCGGTCGGTTTGGCGTGCTTCCGCGGCGTTTCCTGTCTTGATAGGTGACGCTGCAGAGTTCGGTCTTGGCACGCTGTGGTTGTTAGGCCCAACACTCGGTCTGCTAGATGATGGACGCTGTGCTGGGCCTGCATTTGCTTTCTCTGCTGGTGGATAGGGGCGAGGGGGGTTTCTAGCCCGGCCCCTCCCCTGCCCCGTGCATGTGGGAGAGGCGTTTGCTGTCTTCTCCTCTTCTGTTTCTTTCCGCGGGTCAGACCGCGGTTTTGTTTTGCTTTCAGCTAACACTGCCTGGTCCGGTCTGCATGCCGTCTCTCCCCCTGTGCGATCCTCTGTGCCCAGCCCTCCGCTCCCATGCGGTCGAGCTCCTCGGTTGGGTTACGACGGAGCGTTGCCACCCGCCTTTCAGCTAACACTGCCTGGTCCGGTCTGCATGCCGTCTCTCCCCCTGTGCGATCCTCTGTGCCCAGCCCTCCGCTCCCATGCAGTCGAGCTCCTCGGTTGGGTTACGACGGAGCGTTGTCACCGGCCTTTCAGCTAACACTGCCTGGTCCGGTCTGCATGCCGTCTCTCCCCCTGTGCGATCCTCTGTGCCCAGCCCTCCGCTCCCATGCGGTCGAGCTCCTCGGTTGGGTTACGACGGAGCGTTGTCACCGGCCTTTCAGCTAACACTGCCTGGTCCGGTCTGCATGCCGTCTCTCCCCCTGTGCGATCCTCTGTGCCCAGCCCTCCGCTCCCATGCGGTCGAGCTCCTCGGTTGGGTTACGACGGAGCGTTGCCACCCGCCTTTCAGCTAACACTGCCTGGTCCGGTCTGCATGCCGTCTCTCCCCCTGTGCGATCCTCTGTGCCCAGCCCTCCGCTCCCATGCGGTCGAGCTCCTCGGTTGGGCAGACCTGCCAAATGCTACGCTTTAGGCGTAGCATGCTACGCTTTCGACATGCCTGCTACGCTGCTACGCTTGTCCATAAAAACTACGCTTTTTCCCGCGTGCTTGAACTTTTGACCGCGATGGAGAATCCCCCCCCCCGCTTTCACGCCGCCAGCGCAGCTTATCACGCCGCCTTCACAGCCTTATCTCTTCTCTCCCCCCCCCCTCCCCCCGCTTTCACTCCACCGGGTCAGCTTATCACGCCAACCTCACCTTATCTCTCCCCACCCCCGCTACGCCTATTCCTTCAATGCTACTCCATATAGCTCTGGATGCTACTCTTTGGTATGATGGTGGGTTGGCAGGTCTGGTTGGGTTACGACGGAGCGTTGCCACCCGCCTTTCAGCTAACACTGCTTGGTCCGGTCTGCATGCCGTCTCTCCCCCTGTGCGATCCTCTGTGCCCAGCCCCTCCGCTCCCATGCGGTCGCGCTCTGTGGTTGGGTCACGACGGAGCGTTGCCACCGGCTTTTCAGCTCACATTGTGGCCAGTTCCCGCGCCCTTGGATAGTGGCGTGATGTGGCTTTCTGTGGGAAGGCGTTCCACGGACAGGTACGTATTGTGCGGTCAGTTGTGGCCAGTTCCCGCGCCCTTGGATAGTGGCGTGATGTGGCTTTCTGTGGGAAGGCGTTCCACGGACAGGTATGTATTGTGCGGTCAGTTGTGGCCAGTTCCCGCGCCCTTGGATAGTGGCGCGATGCGGCTTTCTGATGGAAGGCGGTCCCACGCTCCTCACGGGTCGAGCTCGGGACAGGTATGTATTGGACGCTCACGGAAGGCGGTCCCGCGCTCCCCTCGGGTCGAGTCCTGGTGCGATGCGAACAGGGCAGAGCCTTGCTCCCGGCCCTTCAGCTCACGCTGTCGGGTCCGGTGAGCCCGCCGCCCTCTTTCCTGTGCGTTCCTCTGTGCCCCGCCCCTACGCTCCCGGGAGATCGAGCAGGACGGGGCACTCTCACCGCGCTCCCGGGCGGTCGAGCTCTGCTGTTGGGTTGCGGCGGAGCGTTGCCACCGGCCTTTTAGCTAACACTGCCTGGTCCGGTCTGCATGCCGTCTCTTCCCCTGTGCGTTCCTCTGTGCCCCGCCCCTACGCTCCCGAGAGGTCGAGAGGGGTGGGCGCTCTCTCCATGCTCCTGGGGGTCGAGCTCTGCGGTGGGGTTACGGCGGTGCGTTGTCACCGGCCTTTCAGCTAACACTGCCTGGTCCGGTCAGCATGCCACCTCTCCCTCTGTACTCCTCTGTGCCCCACTCCTGCTCTTCCTTGGGTTCGGACGGGGCGGTGCGTCGTCTGCACCGTGTTTCCGGTGGTGTGCGTTTTGCGGTCTCCCAGCGCCGCAGTGTGCTGTCCGGCCGCTCGGCGGGCGTGCCGGGGGATCGGCACGCCGCTTTCGTTCCTGTGCGCTCTTCTGTGCCCCGTCCCTGCGCTCCCGCGCGGTCGAGCGTGTCGGTGCGGCACAGTCCTGTGCTTCGTCTCCGTGCTCCCCGGGGGGCGGGGGTCCTCGGGTCGGCGCTTTTCCCCTGACTGTCGGCACCATCGGTCTGTGGATCGTGGTCCACGTTCTCCAGTGCGGAGGGGGGAGGGGCGTCTTCTCTCTCTGGGTCTGTTTCTCGAGCTTGGGGGGGGGGGCTTCGGGAGAGCGTTGCGTCTGGCCGTTCAGCGGTTGCTGTTTGGCCCGATGTGCGCGCCGCCTTTCCTGCTCAGGCTCTAGTGCCACGCCCTCGCACTCTTGACATGTCGAGTGGGGAGGGGTGGCACAGGCGTGAGTCTGTGTTCTCTAGCTCAATGGTTTCGGGCTCTCGGCCAGATGCCTTTGCTCGGTCGTGGTCGGGCATGGCAGTCTACGCTTTCCCTTCCACGCGCCTTCTTCCAAAGGTGTTGGCTCCGGTCGCCCTAGAGCGTCCTCGCCTGTTCTGGTGGCGCCGTTCTGGCCTGTAGCTTCCTGGTTCCCTGTTCTGCTTAGCTCTGGCGGATGGGGAGCACATCGAGCTTCATCTCTGGTGCACTCTGGTGCAGCCTCGTGCGGGAATTGGTCATTCGAAGGTTCACTTGTTGCAACTTCTGCTTGGCTTCTTTCTCCTGTGGGTTCACTTGGCTGCTCTCGTTTGTGGCGCGCATCCTATGTCACTGTTTGGGCGTGCGCTCCCGTGTTATCTGGTCCAAACTCAGTCCCGTCGTCTGCGGGACCGACGACTGTTTCTGCCACTTACACGTCGTCGCGCTCAGGTGTCTTCGATGTTTTTCTTGCTGGATACGTGTTTTTTCGCGGAAGCGTACGCTTATGCATTTCCTCCTGCTGGTGCCTCTTGGACTCATGAACTCCGCATGGGTGCCTTCTCTGTAACGTTTGCCACGGATGTTTCTTTGGCTTACCTTATGGGACGGCCTGCTGGCGCAGTGACTGTGTTTCCCATGCACTAACTGCGTGATCGAGTTCTTCGTTCCATGGCGTCACAGTGGTTGTGGCGGGTTCGGCTCTTAGTGTGTGATGGTGAGTGTTTTTTCCTTTTGTTCGGTGCTTATGCACAACCCACCTCCCAGGGTTGGGTAATCATGTCACTGTTGTCTACTGGTAGAGTATGGAAGAGGAAACTTTAAGAAATTTAAACTAATTTCTATGTTTCCCTGACATACTTACCAGTAGACAACGGACGGTCCCTCCCGCCTCCCCGTTTGTGCATTGCTGGGGTTATCTCCACGTGTCAAAAAGAGGCCAGGGCCCGTATTCACAACGGCGATTTATCTTTTCAACACTCGATTTATTCCCTAGCCCCGCGTTATCTTGATCGGTTAGATACGGTACGCTCGTCAGAGGATTCTAGGTTGCGCTTTGCTATATATACTGGTTACCAGTCAAGGGAGAGCGGAACAGGCAGTTGGAATCATCTGAGTTTAGAGATAAATCGGGGTTAAAATAAATCGCCGATAAATCGCCGTTGTGAATACGGGCCCTGGACCGTGGCTACTGCGGTATTTATACCCGGCGCCTGCAGGACAGGGGAGATAACTCCCGCTGCCCCGGCAACGGCGGCCGCGCGGTATAGGCAATCGGATTGGTCCGATGCAGGTAGCCACAGGTGGGTAAGATTTTTGCAAATTCTTTTTCGAGGGTTCAAGGTCATATGTCACTGTTGTCTACTGGTAAGTATGTCAGGGAAACATAGAAATTAGTTTAAATTTCTTAAAATTTCCAAGCACTGTTTTTCACAAGGAAGAAAGACATAAATCTGATTTCATCTGAATGGTTATCCATGCATACTATAAACAATCTTATCGTTTCAGGGATGTGCCAGTGGACTTCAAGTACATCGCTGATCCTTCAATGCACTCCATGCCCTCCGTCACCCTCTCCCCCAACGGTGAGTTGACTGCATGGGCTTACTTGTGACTGCATGGGCTTACTTGTGACTGCATGGGATTACTTGTGACTGCATGGGATTACTTGTGACTGCATGGGATTACTTGTGACTGCATGGGATTACTTGTGACTGCATGGGATTACTTGTGACTGCATGGGATTACTTGTGACTGCATGTGATTACTTGTGACTGCATGGGATTACTTGTGACTGCATGGGATTACTTGTGACTGCATGGGATTACTTGTGACTGCATGGGATTACTTGTGACTGCATGGGATTACTTGTGACTGCATGGGATTGTGACTGTATGGGCTTACTTGTGACTACACGGGATTACTTGTGACTGCATGGGATTACTTGTGACTGCATGGGGTACTTGTGACTGCATGGGATTTCTTGTGACTGCATGGGATTACTTGTGACTGCATGGGATTACTTGTGACTGCATGGGATTACTTGTGACTACATGGGATTACTTGTGACTGCATGGGATTACTTGTGACTGCATGTGATCACTTGTGACTGCATGGGCTTACTTGTGACTGCATTGGATCACTTGTGACTGCATGGGATTACTTGTGACTGCATGGGATTACTTGTGACTGCATTGGATCACTTGTGACTGCATGGGATTACTTGTGACTGCAAGGGATCACTTGTGACTGCATTGGATCACTTGTGACTGCATGGGATTACTTGTGACTGCATGGGATCACTTGTGACTGCATGGGATTATGTGTGACTGCATGGGATTACTTGTGACTGCATGGGATTACTTGTGACTGCATGGGATTACTTGTGACTGCATGGGCTTACTTGTGACTGCATGGATTACTTGTGACTGCATGGGATTACTTGTGACTGCATGGATTACTTGTGACTGCATGGGATTACTTGTGACTGCATGTGATTACTTGTGACTGCATGGGATTACTTGTGACTGCATGGGATTACTTGTGACTGCAAGGGATCACTTGTGACTGCATTGAATCACTTGTGACTGCATGGGATTACTTGTGACTGCATTGGATCACTTGTGACTGCATGGGATTACGTGTGACTGCATGGGATTACTTGTGACTGCATGGGATTACTTGTGACTTCATTGGATTACTTGTGATGTGACTTTGCATGGGAAACCGAGGCTGAAGTGTTACGAGGACCAAATTATAATTTTCAGTCACAAAATTCACTGGTGTCAAATTCAAATTATAGGGAAACGGCATGTTTCTGTCACACATAATTACTCTGTGTACTTGTGTGTATAGCAATGGAAAGCAGTGCTTTACTTAACCTTGTGAGGACTGCTAGGGGATTGCCCTGAAACTTTGGCATGGTGTTTCAATCTCAGTCTCTTTTGTTTTGTTAGCTGTGGTTTGATTGTCAATCATTTATTAGAGAGAGAAAAAAAGAATGGAACATCGCTATGATCTATGGCTGTTTTCTTGTTTTCTTCCTCAAAGTAAAACTGACGAGAAAACATGTCAGTATGTACAGGTTCTCACTCCTATGCTGATGGTATATGTGTAGGTCATTAACTTGTTGAAATGTTCGAAATGTTATGCTGGAATGTGGATTGCAATGATATAACTGGGGGGAAAATTGTCACTACCTGCCTCTTGTTTTCTGTTCAGCCCTCATTTCCTTCACTGATAAATGTGATGGCGAACCACAAAATATGTCAAACAAGCAGGCCCGCAACCCGTTTCTTCCCAAATCCCTCTGACATCTTATCTACAGCACTGTAGCTACACTCTAAATCTCATGCAAGTGCCAGAAGGAAGAAAAAAATATTTTCCCCTTGACCACAATCCATGCTGATCCATATAGTCTATGACACAGTACATCATTCAGGAAGATCATGGTGGACAAAAAAAAAATTCCAGATTAGTTTTATTTTCTTCTTCATTACAACATATTTCCCTCACACAGAAAATATTCACCTTTTCTGTGAGGCTCAGATAAGGTGTGTGTGTGTGTGTGTGTGTGTGTGTGTGTGTGTGTGTGTGTAATACAAAATAGCTAAGAATCTATTAAAATATACAGGTGGACAACCCCCAAATCTCTTCACAAATCCCTTCACATGTGCAGGGCCATTTTTGGGGGACACAGTGGGACTTCAGGGATGAAGAGGGTTAATGAGAGACTTGTGGCTTGTTGCAGGCAAGTGGTTGGCCTGCCAGTCTATGGACAACAAGATCTGCGTCTTCAATGTTCTCAACAGGTTCAAGTTCATGAGGAAGAAAACCTTCACAGGTCACATGGTAAGCAGGGTTTCCAGGCAAAAATAGTTTTCACCCCTGTATTGATTTACTGTGTTCTTTATTACTCAATGATGCACACTGAACTGATTAAGTTTGAAAAGTTATGTTCACATTTGACATAATTTCAATCTGTCTTGAACTGTGCCGATTGATTTGCAGGTTCTATTCCTTTACCATGTGATAGCCTTTGAATAAGGTCAGAATAAAAAATAGTTTGGTTATGGTAATATGGCCACACACAAAATGTCCGTAGGTTGGCCTGAACCTTTTTTTTTCATAGAAGAGGCCAGATTGACATAATTCACAATTTCTCTTTCACGTATAAACTAATTTTTAAAACTTAAATAATGGGTTCCCTGATTGCTCATGGGGCAGAAAAGATGGGACAGCACACAATTTGTTGATTATCATTGATTTCTTCCTTTCCTTTTTTCTTTTTTTCTTTTTTACCCTAAAAAAAGTGCAGGGTCAGCAGAAAAATAGGGTTGGTTCGGTTACAGCAACCACAACCTTACAAAGAAATTGTCCTAGAGAATAACTAGACAAGCTCTCATACAAGTCATGCTTTTTTATTGACTCACATGCGAAGCAAAAGTGAGTCTATGTACTGAGCCGTGTCGTCCGTCCGTCCGGGCGGGCGGGCGTCCGTCCGTCCGTCCGTAAAAAACTTAAACGTTGGATTTTTCTCGGAGACTATTAAGTCTATCAACACCAAATGTGGCATGATGGTGTATGATGACAAGGCCTCAAAAAACATACATAGTGACTTGACCTTGCTTCAAGGTCAAGGTCACAGGAGCCATAAATGTGGTCTCAAAAACAGTCATTTTTCACATTTTCCCAATTTTCTCCCACGTTATTGAGAATGGCGACCTCAGCTACAAGTGGTATATAGGTCAAAGCAAGCCCTATCTATTGATACCAGTTTGGTTGACCTTGCTTCAAGGTCAAGGTCACAGGAGCTCTTCAAAGTTGGATTGTATACATATTTTGAAGTGACCTTGACCCTGAACTATGGCAGATAACTGTTTCAAACTTAATAATTATGTGGGGCACATGTTATACTTTCATCATGAGACACATTTGGTCACATATCATCAAGGTCAAGGTCACTTTGACCCTTATGAAATGTGACCAAAATGTGGTAGTGAACCACTAAAATTGACTATATCTCATGGTAGAAAGTGCCAATAAGCACCATTGTGCTTCCTATGTCTTGAATTAACAGCTTTGTGTTGCATGACCTTGGATGACCTTGACCTTGGGTCAAGGTCACATGTATTTTGGTAGGAAAAATGTGTAAAGCATTTCTTTGTGTATGATGTCATTGGTAGGTTTAGTTGTTTGACCTTGACCTTGAAGGTCACCTGAAGGTCAAGGTCATATAAAGGTCAAGGTCAAGCATGTGAGTCGTATGGGCTTTGCCCTTCTTGTATTATCCATGTTTTCCTTTTCCACTTTCAGGTCGCTGGTTACGCTTGTTCCATAGATTTCTCACCTGAGATGAGGTAAGTCTCAGTTTTAAAAAGTTCACTTGGTTCTATTCAGGCAAGGACTTAATGATTCCTTACTTTCTCAATTCGTTTAGCCATGTCAATGTTTCATTACAATGTTGTCCATTCTTTTCCATTTAAAACTTTTAAAATATATTTCATGAGCAACTCATTGCTTGATGCCCACATTTTGTCGTGCAAAATTCTAGAGTATCTCCACTTTGTTTTGACGAGATGAAGGCATGTCGCTTTTTGGCTATCATTCTCCCTCTTCCATCCCGTCGTCCTTCTCACCTTACCTCTTGTATCTTCTCCTTCCTCTCTCTCTGTACAATCAAAAGGTGAAGGTGAAATATGGTTTTACATAGTGTTTTATCAATAAATTGGCTGCAGCATCTTTCCACCTCTCAAATATTGACCCCTCACCTGTAGCCTTTCAACATCGACTATTGCACAGCTACATGATGTCCCTCATTTATGACTTTTCTGTACAGCTACATCACACACTGAGACATAGACAGAAAGCTGTACAACTGCAACCATTGCTACATAATGGCCTCCACTTGTTTCTGTGTACACCTACATGATCCACTGAGATGCAGACAGAAACCTGTACAACTTTAACCATAGCTACATCATGGCCTCCACTTGTTTCTATGTACAGCTACATCACATGAGGAGATGCAGACAGAAACCTGTACAACTTTAACCATAACTACATAATGGCCTCCACCTGTTTTCTCTGTACAGCTACATTGCATGTTGAGATGTAAACAGAAAGTTGTACAACTTTAACCATAGCTACATAATGGCCCCCACTTGTTTCGGTGTACAGCTACATCACATGTGGAGATGCAGACAGAAAGTTGTACAACTTTAACCATAGCTGCATAATGGCCTCCACTTTTTCTTTTCACAGCTACATCACGTGTGGAGATGCTGATGAAAAGCTGTACAGCTTTAACCATAGCTACATAATGGCCTCCACTTTTTCTTTTCACAGCTACATCACGTGTGGAGATGCTGATGGAAAGCTGTACAGCTTTAACCATAGCTACATAATGGCCTCCACTTTTTCTTTTCACAGCTACATCACGTGTGGAGAAGCTGATGGAAAGCTGTACAACTTTAACCATAGCTACATAATGGCCTCCACTTTTTCTTTTCACAGCTACATCACGTGTGGAGATGCTGATGGAAAGCTGTACATCTGGGACTGGAAGAGCACCAAGTTGTACACCAAGTTCAAGGCACACGACGATGTCTGCATCGCAGCACTGTGGCACCCACACGAGACGTCCAAGGTTGCCACTGCAGGCTGGGATGGGGTCATCAAGTACTGGGACTGAGCAGGATGGACACTGATCAGCTGTCACCTCTGGAACACAGAGACTGGGTCAGGCTTGACCTTTCACTGCCTTGCCTGTTTGCTGGCTTCAAAGGCGGTGGGTGGTGTTTTGCCACAGACACAGGAATTTTCTGCCCTTGCAAAACTGTGAAAGTTTACTCCCAGTGACACAAGAGAAATAACAGTCAGGCAACAGTACTGGTTTTTGATGGATGAAGGCAAGCTATGTTTTGGGAATACTGGAAATGAGACAGTCACAGAGACGGTTCCTGACATAAGAGGCATTGGAGTGGGGGGGGGGGGGGGGGCATGGATGCAGGGAAAAAGACAGAAACTGCCTGCAGTGCCTTATGAAGGGGGCGAAAACTCTGAAATAGGTTCTGCCACGCAATTGAACGTTTACCAGAAGGCTGCGGGTTCAGTCCCCGCCGGAGATCAAAACTTTTCTGTCTGTCCCGCACAGAGTGTCTGGCTCTATGAGGAAGTGGCTGGGTACAGTTGAGTCTGCAGTGTGTAAGAATGTGGGATAAGCTGAATTTATGCTTGGTGGAGGAGTAGCTCTCATGCACTTATGATGGCTTGGCTCAGTTTGAATCATATCATGATTTACCTCCTCTCTGGAACAAGCTTTTGTCAGCCTAGTAGGGCAACCTTTAGCCAGAATGAAAAATAAAGCAGTTTGAGACCTGCAAAAGAAGTTTTGGAACATTGAAAGTGTAGAGGTATTGTCAGTGTGATGCAGGCCTGATAATTTGCCACTGGCTGTGTGGGGCTTGCTCCTAGCTGAGTTGGTGAAGTAGGTTCTGAAGTTCAAGAAGCCTGCAGTCCCAGCAGACGAAGCAGACAAGATGCAGATCCAACTGTGTGTGGTACTGATGACACTTACCACAGAATTTGCTGTGTGTTAGATGAAGCATGCAGTGTTTTTAGTGATTATCAGTTTGATATGTTTTTTTTATGCTCGCATTTGTTTCTGTAGAGTTATGTGGTCCTTCTTGCTAAATTGAACCCAAGACATTTAAAACAGCTGTGGTTGACTCTTGTGTCCCGGCCTACCCCACCTATGCCACCTGCAAGCCTTCTCCATTCAGAATAGACTGGCCTTGGACAGCACCTACTTCCACTCCCAGAAGGGAAAAGGTTAAACGGCCTGCACATCTTTATGTGCTTCTTGAAAGTTTAGGGGCAGTAACTCTTGTTTCAGTATAGGACCATCTGTAATACATGTCAGTTTCTCTGTGTGCTAGCAGAGGTAGCTCCGATAGTGATCTGCTTTCACAAGAAAAAATGCTTGCTCTGTGCGCTCTGTGACAGCATCAGACTGAAAGTTTACAGGCCACCAGAGATGCAATCTAATCTTTTCTTGTTATGCTTGGTTTCGAAGGAAGCTACCAATTGGAATGTCTTTGGAATAGGTTGGATTTTTTCAGGCATTCATTTTCACCAGTTCAAAGGGACACAAATGTGAACTTGAGAAGTTAACTGGAACATTCATTTTGGGGAAGTCGATGTTTTGAGCACGCATTGTAGTGTGTGAGGTTCAGATATGTGAGGTTATTAGAAATGAGTTTGTCAGGAAATGCTTTTATTTTAATTGAAAGCTTTATAAACATATTGATTGAAAATATAATCATGATTCTGCAAGAAACGAGTTCTTCAGTTTTATGCAATTGTGTAAATAGATGTAAATAAATAATGTATTTGTTGTGAAAGTGTTGTCTAATGAACATTAGATTATTGAGTAATTCCCCTATCTGAACAAGAGGTAATTTCCATGGAGTGGCCCCCATTGAGTTACACTTTTAGAAAGATGTTTCTGGAAAAATAAAGATATCTACACATGCACACACACACACACACACACACACACACACACACACACACACACACCATGTCGAAATCACGGAGAAACAAGTTAAACTTTAAGCAATGAAATTTATTGTGATGTTTAAGCGAAGAAAGGAATGAACAGTTGTAAAGTGGTACACCGTAAATATTTGTGCACAACAGTATCATCATTACAATGGATACATGGACACCCTGTGGGAAAAATTCATACACGCTGATGCTAGTGGAAAGCAATTTAAAAGAGCAAAAAAACCACAATGTAAATTGGCTATTTCTCTGTTCTTCTTGTCTACTTTCTCATTGATTTACACCTCTCTTCCAGACTTGTGTCCTATTAGCATGTGAAAAATAAATACGTTGGAATACAGGTGTTATATAAAAGCATTTCAGGAATGGCTCTTGTAGCATCCCCTTCTCATCCATGATTGCAGGGATGCCTGCTTGAGATTGCTAGGAAGGCTGGGGACAGCTAAATGGTGGTTTTAATTTGAGATTCATGTGTCTAAAAGCTAAACATGGTAAGAATGAAATTCGGTAAAGATTGTAGTCATCCTCTATGAAAAGTTGAGAAAAAAGTTTTCTCTCTCTCATCAATCCATAGTCCAATTGCTCCTTCTCTCTGACCCAAGTGCAACAGTCAATAAGACAGCCTTTCACATGACACAGACCAATTTTGTCCAGTTCTCGTGTGTCTTCTAAGTTTAGCTTTGACCTCTGTTTCAACCATAAGACTGTTGATGCATTTCGGGCAGCTAGCTTTTCCCCTAGAAGGTTCTCTGTATAATTCTTGCTCTGTGGAACATCAAACTTTTGCATCTTAGACAAAACTGCATAAGATACTCCCATCATATATGTCCATAGGCAATTGTTCTGGTAGAGTTCGACTCTGCATAGATACAAATTAAATATGACAAACCAGAATCTGGTACAAGTCATGTTTGTCAGAATAAAATTACTCATTGGAGCTTTATTTTCTTTTTCACTTCCACATTTTGTTATAAATCATGACTGACAGTAAATTACAACTTTTGTGAAAGGATGTTACAATTAAATTACGACAGATCTGCATCCTACATTAACTGTACAATAGCCATTGCTTCATGCCCTATTTAGAGACAGCATGGAAAACTATGCTGGCTTCTGGAAAATTCTGGTGCTCAGACAATACTACTGATAATTACACAAGTTTATCTCTGTTAGCTGATGGTTAGTTGTTTTTGTTGCGTACCTGGGCTAAACACTCCCAGGATCACCCAAGTGGGTGAGATGATTGCGTGTGTGACTGTTTTTGAACACCCCGCCATATAGGCAGCCACACTCCATCTTCAGGGGATTTGATCTCTGTCTCCAGAGAATGCCAGTTGTTGTGTTAGGAGCTTACCACGGCTGAAGATAATCCCCACATAACAGTACAACATAACAACATTTTGCTGTAGCCTTGGTATTTGGCTGGAGTCAACAGCTGATGGTTAGTGTTGTGGCTTCAATGATCAGAGTTCTGATTCCAACAGAAGCTTGGCTATAGTATGTGGACGGATAGTCTTCTTTTGCATGGTGTGTTCATCTCACATTAGACATCTGTAGTGAATGTTATCCCTCTGTTTGACATAGTACACCTAAATCCCTTACTCCTCCCTCATGGAAAGATGAAATAATTTAACATCGAAAACCGTATGGAATTTCTTAATCAAGTACACATCAACTCCATTTTCATAAAAGCCACAGCTGGAGAGTGCAATTAAAATGTAAAAAAATTCAAAATGCTTGTGTAGGGGCGCTTTGCTCAGCCTACCTAGTTGGTAAATAAAATAGGCCGGTGTCAACATGGGTCGAAGATCGGACTGCCTTTACGTCTGCTTTCATCATGTTGACACGGGCCT
>JAWQFJ010002288.1:153362-174706 GCA_034096865.1 Theodoxus fluviatilis
GGGAAGCCTTCCGGGGGGAAGAACTGCATGGGCGCCCGCTGGTGTCCGATGTGGCTCTGGTCTTCTTTCGTCTGTAAAGTCAACATGTGTTTGCACTTGTCCAGAGTGATTTCTGTTCATACACCTTGGCAACATATCTTACCAGAACTGCAGAGGTTGAATGTGCTGGATGACACAGTATTTTCAAGTAGAAATTCTTGTACTCCCCATTTAGACTTGCATAAAATTTTCTTTTCAGGGATTTTTGCTTGGAATTTTTTATTTTTTACAAACATCTTACTAGAACACACACACACACACACACACACACACACACACACACACACACACACACACACTCACACACACACTACTCACTGTGCCATTGCAGGTCACACCGATGAAGTCTGGAGAGTAGTTGGCCCCAAGAGCAGCCTTGGCCGCCTCAAAGTGTGGATCTCCTTCTTGCACTGGCCTTGGCTTGGCACCGTCAGGCTGCAAGACACAAGACATACCTCTGTAGTGTGGAACTAGTCTCAGAGTTCTGTAGTGTGGAACTAGTCTCAGAGTTCGGTAGTGTGGAACTAGTCTCAGAGTTCTACAGTGTGGAACTAGTCTTAGAGTTCTGTAGTGTGGAACTAGTCTCAGAGTTCTACAGTGTGGAACTAGTCTCAGAGTTCTGTAGTGTGGAACTAGTCTCAGAGTTCTACAGTGTGGAACTAGTCTCAGAGTTCTACAGTGTGGAACTAGTCTCAGAGTTCTGTAGTGTGGAACTAGTCTCAGAGTTCTACAGTGTGGAACTAGTCTCAGAGTTCTGTAGTGTGGAACTAGTCTCAGAGTTCTACAGTGTGGAACTATAGTCTCAGAGTTCTGTAGAGTGGAACTAGTCTCAGAGTTCTACAGTGTGGAACTAGTCTCAGAGTTCTGTAGTGTGGAACTAGTCTCAGAGTTCTACAGTGTGGAACTAGTTTCAGAGTTCTACAGTGTGGAACTAGTCTCAGATTTCTACAGTGTGGAACTAGTCTCAGAGTTCTACAGTGTGGAACTAATCAGAGTTCTACAGTGTGAAACTAGTCTCAGAGTTCTGTAGTGTGGAACTAGTCTCAGAGTTCTGTAGTGTCGAACTAGTCTCAGAGTTCTGTAGTGTCGAACTAGTCTCAGAGTTCTACAGTGTGGAACTAGTCTCAGAGTTCAGTTGCAAGCCCATTCCATGAGATGGGGAGCCCATACTGTAGTGGTACACTTCCCCACCAACCCCACCTCCAAAGAATGTGTTTGTTTCAGGTAACATAGACCCCCAAATTAGGGAAGGTAGGTAGGCCAAACACCTGATATTTTGTATATAAAATTCTATTGAAGTTATTAACACAGTTTAGGTGTGTGCTATTGATGAGTGTGTGTGTGTGTGTGTGTGTGTGTGTGTGTGTGTGTGTGTGTGTGTGTGTGTGTGTGTGTGTGTGTGTGTGTGTGTGTGTGTGTGTGTGTGGTGTGAGAGTGTGTGTGTGTGTGTGTGTGTGTGTGTGTGTGTGTGTGTGTGTGTGTGTGTGTGTGTGTGTGTGTGTGTGTGTGTGTGCATACATGCGTGCATGCGTGGTGTGTGTGGTGTGTGTGTGTGTGTATGTTTTGCCTTAACAACCCCACAGTGAGTTTGAGGGAGGAATGATGAGTGAAAGCAGGAGGGAGGAATGATGAGTGAAAGCAGGAGGGAGGAATGATGAGTGAAAGCAGGAGGGAGGAATGATGAGTGAAAGCAGGAGGGGTTTTGGCTGACAGTTGGAGAGACAGAGGCTAGTGCTGATGGATGCTTTCCCCAATAGCTGCAGCCCCAGCTTGGCAAGGAAATGGCAGCCAGGGGAGGGGAGATGCTGCATAGGATGCTACGCATCACATTTTTACTACTGATCTGTTGGGGTAAAAAAAAACAAATATTGCAAACATGTGCACATGTAAACTCCCTGAAAAGTTTTTGAGTTAGAAGACAAGTAATCATGTGTGTGTGTGTGTGTGTGTGTGTGTGTGTGTGTGTGTGTGTGTGTGTGTGTGTGTGTGTGTGTGTGTGTGTGTGTGTGTGTGCATGTGTGTGTGCGTGTGTGTGTGTGGATACACACAAGGATACCACACAAGGATACCACACAAAGGTAGACACAAGAATACCACACAAGGATACCACACAAGGATAAAGCCAAAATTTGATCATTATGCCTTCCAAGTAAGTTGTGGTTATGTTATAATCTTAAAAAGGGGGTCAGTAAGTAGATTTGTCTTTTCTTTTTTAAGATGACAGATTGAGTCTGCAAGTGTGTGTGTGTGTGTTCATGTGTGTGTGCATGAATGCATGCATGCATGCATGTGTTTGTGTTTATAAAAATGTCATGAATACTTTTCTCTTTTGCTGAAAATGCCTTTTCACTTGAATAGTGTTTGTAGGGACAGCATGCTGATTGTTGTTTATCCTCTCCTCAATTTCTTTTTTCTTTTTTCCCCCCTTGATTGAATAAAAGAGATTAAGGTCAGTAGAAAAAAGTAGGGCTGGTCAGGTTACCATGACCACACCACACCTGTGTTTGAAGAAACCTTACAAGATAAGGTCACCAGAAAAAGTTGTTGTTAAGGTAACATGGGAATACAAGAGTCAGTAGGTCGCCTGTACTTTTTAGAATTTATTTTTAACATTTGTTTTAGAAGGGACCAAACTGAACATAAATCAAGTTTCTCTTTTGCTGAAAACGATTTTTCAAAAGGAAATAGTGGATT
The DNA here is from genome assembly GCA_034096865.1 of Theodoxus fluviatilis. Lineage (NCBI taxonomy): Eukaryota > Metazoa > Mollusca > Gastropoda > Cycloneritida > Neritidae > Theodoxus > Theodoxus fluviatilis. Next base: position 156,096 of record JAWQFJ010002288.1, read on the forward strand.
CCCTGAGTGCTCATAGGGCAGGGAAGATGGGATGACATGCAGTTTACCAGTAATTTTCTTCTTCTTTTTTCTTTTTTTTGCACATCAAAAAAAAAGTTTAGGGTCAGCAAGAAAAAAAAGGTTGGTCAGATTACCATAACCACAACTTTTTGTGTGTGGCCTAAAGTACTTCACTGCAGAACAGCCCTTTTTAAACATGTTTCTTAACATGGTTTCTTATCAGTGGCACACTCATGGCCACACTTCACAATGTTTAATCTATCTTTAAGTGCTGGATAAGGCAGCACTTATCTCCTATAATGGAGGATGGGTTAGGACACAAAGTCCTTTGGGATCCTGGCCTGATTCCCTCTACTAACGCTGTAATAGCAACAGACGTGTGCTGTGCCAAAGTCACATGCAAAAAATATTTGTTGGAGAGATGCAAGGAAAATTGCTTCAGTTCATCACCTCTGGTACAAAACAGAACCTATGTTATTAAAGGAAAAGAAGAAGAAAAGGAAAGAAGAAGAGGAGGAGAGGAGGAGGAGGAGGAGGAGGAGGAGGAGGAGGAGGAGGAGGAGGAGGAGGAGGAGGAGGAGGAGGAGGAGGAGGAGGAGGAGGAGGAGGAGGAGGAGGAGGAGGAGGAGGTGGTGAGACAGACAGAGACAGACAGAGATAGAGAAAGGCAGACAGACAGACAGACACACACACACACACACACACACACACACACACACACACAGATCATTACATTTAACAAATGGCCACTGAGGGGGGCCAAATGCCTCATTATTGTAGCCCTTCTAAGATGGAATCAAAGCTGGTCAACAGTGAAAGAGAAAATTTGAAAGAAAAAAACTTACCAATTTGAGGTTGAGAAAAATACAAGGCATGCCTTCCTTGAAGCCATAGAAACTGATGTAGGAGCACTCGTGCTGTCCAAACTTCTCCAGCGTGTAGCGGCATGTCTTATTTGCAGGCCTGGTGTTGTTCTTACAGTCATCGTACTCTCCCTGTAAGTCTTGCTGGTAGACTGGATTGTAGTCTGAAAGAAAGTTGGTAAAACACAGGAATGAATGAAGGAAGGAAGGAAGGAAGGAGTGAAGAGGGAGAGAGGGATGGGATGGATGGATGGATGGATGGATGGATGGATGGATGGATGGATGGATGGATGGATGGATGGATGGATGGATGGATGGATGGATGGATGGATGGATGGATGGATGGATGGATGGATGGATGGATGGTGTTTTACGGCCTATCAGCCTTTGAAGGCTATATAAGGCCAGTAAGCACGAAAATCACTTGAACAGTATAGAGTAAACGCAAATCAAGTCACGGTGTCCCTAGTCATTCACCTCTTACGAATCACGTAGGGAGACGCTGTGGGTCAATTCTTACCCTGAACCCACAGGGGGATGAGAAAGAAACCAGTTAAAAAGATGAATGAAAGAAAATGAATGGGTGAATGAATGGAGTTTCACAGCCAGTCGGCCTTTGCAGACCATTTAGGGCCAATGTATATTCATGAATTACTAGAGCTGGTTGTGTAAAAATGACTATTCATGAATTACTAGAGCTGGTTGTGTAAAAATGACTATTCATGAATTACCAGAGCTGGTTGTGTAAAAATGACTATTCATGAATTACTAGAGCTGGTTGTGTAAAAATGACTATTCATGAATTACTAGAGCTGGTTGTGTAAAAATGACTATTCATGAATTACTAGAGCTGGTTGTGTAAAAATGACTATTCATGAATTACTAGAGCTGGTTGTGTAAAAATGACTATTCATGAATTACTAGAGCTGGTTGTGTAAAAATGACTATTCATGAATTACTAGAGCTGGTTGTGTAAAAATGACTATTCATGAATTACTAGAGCTGGTTGTGTAAATGCAAGTCAAGTCTTCATGTCTGTGGTCACTGGCCTTTTACAAATGGCATACGGCAATGCGATGGGCCTTTTCTTAATTAACCCCAACCCACAGGGGGTGTGAGGTACAGAAACCAATTCATGATGGAGTAAGTTTTGATCCCACCCCCTTCCTGAGCTAGCAAAGACAGCAGGCTGATACATGAAGAGAAACAGGTACACCCATGTTGATGAAAAAAGGAAATGCTCACTCAAAGGCCAACACATGCTTACATGTACATCCTTGGGCACTCAGGCCGAGTTTACTCAGAGTGCTCCGGCTTCAATCTTTCAAAAGTTCATATCTAGTATCCTTCAGCGCCCATAGTATTCTACAATAACTTCATAGGCGACCATGCATATGGGCATTTTGCAAAGTTACATGACTGCCACCAAAAAAGGCGAGGTGAAATGGGGTTACATAGGGGGAGATAACTCTAAGTGTTTTAGCTTCTGTCATTCTTTTTAATCAATTGTCATTAAGTATAGAAACTCTAAAGAGGTAGGATCTGTTGTCTGATATATTATAAATGTAGTGTCCAAATTTCAAAGATTTAGGTGGATGAGATGATGTTAAATCTTGAAAATAGCTCACAGATAAATGTGATATGTTCAAAATTATGTTGCATCATTAAAGTCATTTTTGTGCAATGAAGATGAATTCAAGCTTCATGAACGTATGCCTATGTGTAGTATGTTTGTTGTAGAACTTGGTTGGCTAAAATAATAGCTGTATGTTGATTTTACTTGAAATCATGTCCAATTTTACAGGATGACATTTCTTGTAATTTTACATTGGAACCTCCTCTTAAGAACACATTTTAAAAAATCCTTAGCCATTGAGCGTAACATTATTGGCATCAACTGATAACATGACAGCCTCCATGAAACAATAACCACTTTGAATCCTCTCTGATGTGCGGACCAAAATATCAGAATGTCAGTTCAGTTCAGTTCAGTCTCTTCACCCTGAGATGGGTTGTTGAGGCACCACTGATGACTTTCGGACAATCTTCCTCCATCGATCTCTATCCTCTGTGGCTCGCTGTGAGTCAGCAAAGGTCAAGCCTGTCCATTCTTTGATGTTGTCTTCCCACCTCTTTCTCTGCCTGCCTCTCCTTCTCCCACCTGGTACGGTACCTTGCAGGATGGTCTTGGCCAGCCAGCCCACTGCCTCTCCTTCTCCCACCTGGTACGGTACCTTGCAGATCAGAACGTAAACATGTTAAATTGGGGACTCACCATGGAGGATGAAATGCAGCTGATTGACGTAAGGCTTGTACGTGTCAAAATTCAGAGGACTGTAGTGGATCTTGTTGGAGCCATCCTGGGGTTTGGGCTCAAAGAATAGACCTGTGTCCAGAAGAAGTAAAACATTTCAGCCAAAGACATGTATACAAGTAAACACTCACACAAGTAAGTGCACACTGAAAGAGACATTACATTCAATGCAAAACATCATTGATTTGGCACCCCCAAAAGTAGTTGTGGTTATGGTAACTCTGTTGACCCTTTTTCCCCCTGCAACCCTAAACTTCTTTTTCAATATAATGAAAAAACTAAGAAAATAAAAGAAGGGGAAAAAAAGAAAAGGGGAGGGGGAAAAAAAAAGAAGAAGAAAAAGTGATGTACACAATGAACCACATGCTCCCATCCTCCCTGCACTATGAGCACTCAGGGAATCCAGTACTTTAGTTTTAAAATGCATCTTCAGTGAAAGAAAGTTGGGTCTCTGTTCATTCTGGCCCCTTTCTTCTACCGTCTGACCTTTACAACTATTAACTTCTGGGGCCCTACATCCAATGCTTGCCATCAATGATTATCTCACTTTTGCCTTTGAAGTACTGAAGTAAAATCACACATGCAGAACAAAAAAGTGTCCAACACTGTGTACAAAACAGCAAAATACAAGTGTAGTTTACTGGGCTTTAAATTAAAGAACTTTACACATGTCTGTACATGCATGTATAGTGCAACTTTTCACCCATTGGTTGGGGATCAAGCAGCAGACTTTTACCCCCTGTTCATCAAGCCACTCTTATAGTATCACTCCAACACCACCTCTGAACACCTTGGGGAGCTTGGAACCTCGCTATGGATGAATGAGCAAAATGTGTTTGTTGTTGGGGTAGGATTTCTTCTCCACATTCTAAACCCCAAAGCTACTTTCATTTTCATTTCTTTTGGAAAGTTTGCTTGACAACAATCCACTCTCAATTAGAATGGCATTGCCATCATTGTGATTCCAGGAAGGAGAATAAAAATTGATGGATGGGAAGAGAGAGAGAGAGAGAGAGAGAGAGAGAGAGAGAGAGAGAGAGAGAGAGAGAGAGAGAGAGAGAGAGAGAGAGAGAGAGAGGGGGGGGGGGAGGGCAGGGAGGGGGAGGGAGGGAGACAAGCAGGGAGACAAGCAGGGAGACAAGCAGGCAGGCTAGCAGGAAGGCAGACAGGCAGGCAAGCAGGCAAGCAGGCAGACAGACAGACAGACAGACAGACAGACACACACACACACACACACACACACACACGTAGACACACACACACACAGTCGGAGACACTAGAGACAGGAAGTCAGACAGGCATAGAGACAGAGAGAGGCAGGCAGAGAGAGAGAGAGAGAGAGAGAGAGAGAGAGAGAGAGAGAGAGAGAGAGAGAGAGAGAAGAGAGAGATAGAGAGAGAGAGAGAGAGGAGAAGATGAGAGAGAGAGATGAGACGCGAGACGAGAGAGAGAGATGTTCGAGAGAGAGAGAGAGAAGATTGATTGATTGATTGATTAAACTTTATTTTTCAAGGGAAATACATGAATTAGGCATAACTGCCTATCTTACATCCAGCCCTTGATAAAACAAGAAAACAAACAAACAAATCCAATCCCATTCCCCACCCCTACCCACCCACCCACCCTCTATCCCACACAAAATTCACACAATAACACAGGTTACAATCAATTCATGGTAACGAAATACCACGTTGAAAATAGCCACAAAGTGAATTTAGAATAAGATGAAAGTATCTAGGATGACTGCATAAGAAAAGTATGTAGTTTCAATTTAAATTTCTCTAAAGATTTCGCAATTTTTAGAGAATTGGATAGTGTGTTCCACATAGTAGCCCCTGAATAAGATAGGCTATGTTTAAACAAATCAATCCTAGGTTGTGGTATTATAAAGTTATGTACACGAATATTTGAATGTTGGAATAAGTTTATCAAATAATCAGGCACATCACAATCATTAATTCTTTTCATTAAGACACATTTATTGAATTGTAAATGCTTATGAAAAGGCAATATGTTAAGTTCTTTCATTTTGTCATTTGTAGATAGTGAACTATCTGTTATCATAAGCTTAGAGGCTCTTCGATACAATGACTTCAGCCTTTTCAAGTTAGCGTCACTACAGCCATCCCAAATTGTTGACGCATAATTAACGTGAGATAAGATATGAGCATGGAAGAAGATTTTGCAAGTTTGAACGTCAACAATATGTCTTAATTTGGAGAGAAGAAATAGATTAATTGATTTTTTTACAAATATAATCAATGTGTGATTGCCATCCTAAATGATCATCAATTATTACACCAAGAACTTTGTGCTCAACAATTTTTTCGATTCTCAAAGAATCAAGAACAAGAGGAAGAGATAAAGGATATATTTGATGTTTTTGTCTCGTAGTTATCACCATATATTTCGTTTTGGAAGGATTAATGACCATATGATTCGAAGAGCACCAGGAACGTATTTCATCCAGGCTCCCTTGAAGTTTTACTGCCACACATTCAGTCCTGACACCTGAGGTTGAAAGTGTTACATCATCAGCAAACATATCACATGTAACCTCTTTATCAGAGATATGTAATAGTAGTAAGGGTAGGTCATTGATGAATAGGCAGAACAAAAGAGGACCTAAGACAGAACCTTGTGGCACACCCACTTGTAAATGACCACAAAAAGAAGCATGTCCATTGAAATAGACACACTGCTGTCTGTCTTTTAAGAATGATTGAAAGAATTTCCCCGTGTCAGACAGACATAGAGACAGAGAGAGGCAGGCAGAGAGAGAGAGAGAGAGAGAGAGAGAGAGAGAGAGAGAGAGAGAGAGAGAGAGAGAGAGAGAGAGAGAGAGAGAGAGAGAGAGAGAGAGAGAGAGAGAGAGAGCGAGACAGACAGAGACAGAGAGAGAGAGAGAGAACGAACGAACTTTATTTATTTTACAAGGGTAGTGAATTAGGCAGTAGTGCCTTTCTTACATTCAGCCCTTGAGGCAAAATATTCAAATGTGGTGTGAGAGAGAGAGAGAGAGAGAGAGAGAGAGAGAGAGAGAGGAGAGAGAGAGAGAGAGAGAGAGAGAGAGAGAGAGAGGAGGGGGGGGGAGCTGGAGAAAGGGGGAGGAAGGGAAGAGAGAATGAGAGTAAGAGGGTTGGTGGGTTGGGGAGAGAGGGTGGGGGAGAGGGAGAGAGGGAGGAGAGAGAGAGAGAGAGAGAGAGAGAGAGAGAGAGAGAGAGAGAGAGAGAGAGAGAGAGAGAGAGAGAGAGAGAGAGAGAGAGAGAGAGAGAGAAGAGAGAGAGAGAGAGTCAGTATAATTATCGCAAGTATTATACATGTACAATTTCTTAAACATACTAAAAATGGGTAGATAGTGTACCAGAGAAGCAAAATTTAAATATGGAACTTGAATCAACTACAATGACATATACATAAAAAACAATTTTCTAAACATCCAAATGTTAAAAACAAATAGCATACATGTAGGCCAAAGCCTCTTGGTGTACACTCCCTCCCCTACTCCCCCACCCCCAATCAGCCGGAACCTAAGAGGGAGGAGAGAGAGAGAGAGAGAGAGAGAGAGAGAGAGAGAGAGAGAGAGAGAGAGAGAGAGAGAGAGAGAGAGAGAGAGAGAGAGAGACAGAGAGAGAGAGAGAGACAGAGAGAGAGAGAGAGAGAGAGAGAGAGAGAGAGAGAGAGACAGAGAGAGAGAGAGAGACAGAGAGAGAGAGACAGAGAGAGAGAGAGAGAGAGAGACAGAGTGAGAGAGAGAGAGGGGGGGGGGAGGGGGGGGGGGGAGGGAGAGTGGTATGTGTATGTGGTGGTGGCCAGGGTGGTGGTGGTGGTGACCGGGGTGGTGGTGGTGGTGTGGGATGGGTAGTGTGTGATCTCTTGGAGCTATTTTTTTAATTACAGGTAGTCAGTAATGTTTACTATAGATGTATCAAGGAAATTGTTCCGGACAGAGTGTAAAAATTCAGAATCTCTGGATGTTGGTCTACTGCACGTTATCTTCCAATATCGTTATCTTTAAAATCAAACTGCGTAAATGAAAATATATCACTCAAAGGGTAAATCGATCATTTTGTCACCAGCAAGCTCGAGCAGATCAGTGACGGAGAAAAACACACCACAGAGGTAATAACTTAATTGGCAGACAGGTATGTTGACCTCCACCGGGACAGGAATATGCCCCGACTACATGAATTACGATATTGTCATAACGCACGATGAATGTGGAATCACACATCGTGTTGACTATACAGTTAGCAGAAACAGAAAGCAATGCTTGCCCGACAGCACGACTGAAATCATGTAGCCGCGTTGCCGACGTGTTGTTTACTGTTTATCGCACGGTGAATAATTTACACGGCGTGACCTTTCAAATCAAGGTGCACTGACAAAATGGCGCACTCACCTATGTCTCTGTCAGGATACTTCATTTCTGGGTAATCCTGATACCTTCGAGAGTGTTCAACTGTGGCGATGATGATGATGATTAAAACCATCAAAACTGCACATACGATCCCAAGCAAAAGTGCGAGAGGTCTCTTTCGAATTGAACTGCAAAGTCGTTTCAGTGAGCTCTCCTGCTGAGGCTTGATTCGCACTCCCCATTCGTCTAGTTGAGGATCATCGTCCAAATCTGACAATTTGACGCGATCATGTACGTGGATGCGATCGTATCCCGACATGGCTGGCGCTCAGCACCCGGCGTGGCGTAGAATCCCTAGCAGGTTTATATCACCTATGTCTGTTCTGGCGGTCCCAGCGAGATAGGTCACTTCCGCAGGTGAGGTGACTAATTAGGCGACTAGTGCGAGTGTTCTACTCTCCCTCAGGGTTGTCACAGGGATGCCAGTGCTTGTAGCGTACCATCAGCTTGAGCACGTCACCTTTCTTCGCTAGGGCCAGCAACTCGTGCAGGCGGTCGGTTTATTAGTCTGGCGTGCCGTTCCGCAGATGGTGACTCGTGCCGATCGATAGACGTACAGAAATAGTACGCTGTCGGGGACCAGACTAATACAGGTGCGACGAGCCGCAGGTGAAAGAGACCAACAGCAAACGAGATTTCTTTTCTGCACTGTACAACTGCAAGATTGTGTGTAAGCATATATTTGTCATATTATTACAAACAGATCTAACATTAATTGTTCAAACATGCTTTTTTTATAGACATACTGGAAAATAACTTAATTTCTTTTTCTTGTCACTGAATGTAAGGTAGGCTTCGCTTCTCGTTCTTTTTTCCTCACTGATTATTAACAGGCGGAAGACTGCATTTTTCCCTCGCAATTTTTTTAAAAATTATAACAATTCTTACGTCCAGCGATGTACGTGGTTGTCTTTCCTCTCTTTACGCCATGATCGACTCCCGGCCTACACCATTCTGATTCTGTAAACCCGAGACAGTAGTGCGAAATCTCTAGTTTACTAGAATGGGCCTACACATGCATCTCCTGCATCAGGTTGCCAATGCATACTGGGTTTTAAGTAATGCAACCATTTAATTTCCTTTTTGTCGAATTCCGAACCGCATCAAGTCAAACTTTTCCTTTCGCAGAGCGCCGCCGTAAAAAAAAAGGAGCAATGGCTATCGCCGATTTCTCATGTTGCCAAGGTGATGCACTTTTGGTCTTGTGGTCAGTGTGCCTTTGCAGATAGATGCGTACAGCAACCAAACAGCCCATACACTGACTATACTGAACAGAATTTAAATTAAACAAATAAACGACGACATATCATGCAAGCGAAATCGGAGTTTCTCTTTCTCAGGTCAATTCCATAATCTTCCTTAGTCTATGGTCCCCCTGTGGGTTCGGGGTAAGAATTGACCCACCGCGTCTCCCTACGCGATTCGTAAGAGGCGAATAACTAGGGACACCGTGACTTGATTTGCGTTTACTCAAAACTGTTCTAGTGATGTTCGTGCTTACTGGCCTTACATAGCCCACAAAGGCTGATAGGCCGTAAAACACCATCAATCCAATCCAATCATTCTCCATGGTTACCACTCTCCCGAACTGCCGCCAACTTCATTTTTCAATAATTTTCTATGGTTACATTTCCTCTGCCATCATTTGGGACAGGCTGCAAAGTGACTTCTTTCCTCTTCAAGGTGATTTTCAAGCATTGTAAACGCTCATGCTTTGAGAGCGTGCATCTGCCTCCTTTCCATTCAGCGTCGCTGAGACTAGTGAATATAGTATCTCTGTGTTCAGAATGCCTCCCTTCTTGCCGGCCTGTTCATTTGATGGACTGAAAGCCTGCGCGCGCGCGCGCGTGTGTGTGTGTGTGTGTGTGTGTGAGAGAGAGAGAGAGAGAGAGAGAGAGAGAGAGAGAGAGAGAGAGAGAGAGAGAGAGAGAGAGAGAGAGAGAGAGCGAGAGAGAGAGAGCAAGAAGTGAATACTTCATTCACCATTAAAGTTTCTGTGCCTTGGTGTATACTTATGTATGTACGTTTCTGCATATCTTACTGTATTATCTGTTTGTCTTCTACACGTTTGTCAGCCTGTCTGTGTATAGTTGTGTGCCTGTCAGTATATGTCGGCCTCTGTCTCTGTGCAGTCCATCCATCTGTCTACAAGGAAAGTGAACTCTGTGGTTCACCTCCACAAACTGGAATAGAAGGCTGGTATAAGCAGTATAAAACACAAATGTTTATTGGCAGCATACCAAATGTTCTAGTGTATGGATGACACAGAAGACAGTCTACTCGGTAGACAACAAACATACCAAATTAAGAATTTAATCCAGAGCTCTGAAGACCTGGGCTGTCAGAGTGGTATTCATGATCACAATACAAGTCATTTCATAGCGGTAGCTACATCACAGATGCAACGCATAGCAATGTTCAAAATACAAGTTGCATCTTCATAATGAGAACAATCCCAACCACTCAGAGTCAGGATTCCTTCTTAATAATGAATACAAAAACATGTACTAAATATTACATGTGTGTGTGTGGTGAGAAGATTGGACATGGTGCAACATTGCATTTGACACATTCCATTAAAAGTCAATAAATAGGCATCTGGAATGGCAAATATTTTTGGAGTCAGTATCAATTCGATGCATCTGTACTTGCTACATACAATGTGAATGAAATCTGTGAAATACTGCATTTCTCACTCAAATGCCATCACACCAAAACAGCCTTTTCAATTATAACCAGAATTTTCTTTTTTTAACTTGCATGGCTGCTAAATTTTTCTGAGACAACTGTTTGGTTTAATCTCCCTGTAATATATTCAGTCACTGGAACTGATTGCAGAAAACAAACACAGTATGTAATTAACAGACAACTTGCTGATTTATTAAATAATTAATCAATCAAAAGCTAAAATGTAAAAAAGGGCAACTTGAGTAACAAGTCAAATTCAGTGCTAACACTATGCAATAGGGAAATAAAGATTTACCTCAAAATGACCAATTATCAACAATCATGTAAAACTAAATTACATCACAATTAATTTTTAACTGATTAATATCAGGCATTTTGTTCCATGTCAGTTAAAAAAATCTTCATTGAATACCTCATAACTTATTAATCTATTTAAGGTCATGAAACTCACTTTTTTATATTGTTTTCTAAAAATTCACAAAGACAAACAAGATCAAAATCAACACCAAATGCTTTGGATAAAGCACTGTGATCATGTGGAAGGTGACTGCCTCATGTTTGGCAGATGCAACATTCATTACTCTGCAGATAGCGGTGATGGATTTTTGGTAAAATGCATTGACAGTACTTCTCCCCACTGCTGCTGCTGCTGAGAGCTGGCTAGTCTCTGACTGTGAAAGTTTCCTTGAAGCCACTTGACACTCACCGTGATAGTAAACCAACGTACAGCAGTGCTCTGAATTAAGGTGCCCAGACGAGTGCATCTCAGTCAAGCCACCCATTACATTAAAGTGCCCTATTTAGTCAAGCAAGATAACATCAAGGAGGAAGAAAGTAACCTCACAGAGGCCTCCAGTCTCAACCTCAAATCAAGAAATATAAAACAGTCAGCCTCTCTACCTACACAAAAAATCCCATCAACCCACCAGCAACTGCTGCACAAGTTTGATTTGGGAAGGTATTTCTGCATCAATCCTGAAGATGGAAAACACTGTCCCTGCTCTCTACACACAGAACACCCTGTTATGCTCTGCAGTTCAAGTGACCTCTGCCCTTCAAGTGACCTCTGCCCTTCAAGTGACCTCTGCCTTTTTGCTGTTCCTTAACTATACTGTCCCATTACACTATACTCCACCTTTGTCACATACACAACCCATCCCCACCCCTTGCCACCCAGTGATGGTATCGCCCTCTGTGATACTGCGATGTAGACAGACAGTTGAACTGCATGTCTTGCAAAGATTAGCTACCAAAAGTAGCCTCAGAGGGCGGAGAAGGGCGGAACAGGAATACCAGTCAAGGGTGGAGAAGAGTGCCAAAGGGACTTAAGAGTTAACTCATCGTCCTAAAATTAGCAATGATGTAAGGAGCAGCAGGCATCTCTGCTCCAAGGTCATCCCATGGCTGTTAAATTTAGAACAATGAGTCAGAGAAGAGAGACAGGAGAGAAAGCAGCTGAGGCTGAGCTGACAGTGAAATCAGCATGGGAATGGCAGCAAGAAGCAGAAAAATGATGTAAGGGACATCCTAAGAGCTTCTCAATATCTGAACTTGAACAAAGAAAAAGAAAGGAGGGGGGGGGGGGGGGGGGGGGGGGGGGAGGAGGGAGGAGGAGAAGGGTGTGTGTGTGTGTGTGTGTGTGTGTGTGTGTGTGTGTGTGTGTGTGTGTGTGTGTGTGTGTGTGTGTGTGTGTGTGTGTGTGTGTGTGTGAGAGGTGGAGGGGTCATTTGGAGGAGGTGGAGAAAGAGGAGAAGGGGGATGTGGAGGAGGAAGATGTTTGGGGGGGGGGGGGGGGGGGGGGGGGGATGGAAGTGGAGGAGGAAGAGGAGGAGGAGGAGGAGGAGCTTTCAGAGTAAAATTAGGACTCCACAGCATGTAAACATCATTAGGCATCAGAGAGACTAGAAGTACCCCACACAGGATAGCAGACATACATCTCGTCAAACCACACAACCCCAGGTGTTTAAAAAAAACATTGCACAAGAAGCAATTTCTTTGTCCTTTAAGGCTACGATGATTACTATAGCCCCCAGTAGGACACAAAACAAGTGGTAAAAGCTGGTCTTATCTATTTTGATTTCTTAGAATGCTGTGATGATAAATACTATGACCTTTTTTTTAAACCCCAGCAGGACTGTTAGACGTATGGAATGTTTTGGCTACATGACAAAGTAGGGCAAATCCACAATTTCTTTTCTGCATGAGCAATTTTGGCAAGGTCTACTTTGCACTGAGCAATACCCTGATGTGAAGAGCGAGCTTGATGGACTACAAGGTGGAAAGATATCCATTTGAAATCAAGACCACGGAGATTATGCAGTGAATGACAGATCAGTAAATGCCACTTTTAATAAGACACAGCATGTGTCTAATGACTGAAATGATCAGACTTCAATCTGAGTCGATGCTCTTACTTGGGAAAGCTCATCCTTTGCAGCTGCTGCATAGTCTATGCCAAGTGAACTCTGCTGTCTCTGTAATGCGTGGAGGCTAAGCTAAGATGGACAACTCTTTCCAAATCTTTCACAGCTGTTTCCTTGATGAAAAGTTTACACTTTCCACCAATTTCATTCTTAGGTAACTAGATTGCACCTCTCAATAAAAAAAGGCATAACACCCCCTTTGCCCCGCAACATTAAACCGGACAAGGGGATTTATGTGACAGTGTGCAGTGCTAAATCATTGTGAAGTTGCAAGTAAATACTAGTGTAGTCAAAGATGAAATGCACATGAAAAAATATAGCAAATGTTGTACATGTCAGTTAATATAACTTACATCAGAACTGATGACTATGAAAACTCTACACGGATGCAACACTATTCTACAAATGTCAACAGATTATGATACAACAGAAGTAACTAAGGACAGGCTGAAGATAAATATCACTCCCTGTGGTAGATCGCAAACTACAGCACCAAGAGTGTATGTGGTCCTGGGTCCATCAGTCAGATTCAACAAACTGTACTCATAGATCTACTTGAGTGGACTCAAATGCCACTTCAGTCAGCACTGTTTGATCCCTCCCCATCAGTTGGAACCTACCTCTCTCTCTCTCTCTCTCTCTCTCTCTCTCTCTCTCTCACACACACACACACACACACACATATTACAAACATGCACATGCATGATCTCTCTCTCTCTCTCTCTCTCTCTCTCTCTCTCTCTCTCTCTCTCTTTCTTTCTCACACACACATGCATACAAACATGCATATGCACGATCTCTCTCTCTCTCTCTCTCTCTCTCTCTCTCTTTCTCACACACACATGCATACAAACACCATGCATACACATGATCTCTCACACACACACATACATACACATTTACAAACATACATATGTATGATCCCTCCCCCCCCCCCCCCCTCTTTCATACACACACGCATGCATGCACGCACACACACACACACACATACACAGAGGATGAATACATGTTCTTCTACTGAACTGTCTGATTCATGTCATGTGAGAAGTACCAACACAACTGCAAAGACATACAGGGATAAACCACTACTGTTCATTCCATTTTCTCAGGCATGGGTTTCCCGTGACAGAATCATACATACATACCTACTCACTTCACTTCAGTTCAATGGGTCTTCCATGGGATGACTTAAACTTCCAAGTTTTCTCAGCATTCAGACAACGCATGCTGATTAAGAGCAGTAAGGGGGGAGGGGGGTGGGCGGGAAAGAATTACTCTCAAGCAACACAGTGTGGTAGACTTGCGGTTCACTTTACACGCACAGTTCAATGCACCCAGCATTACCAATATACAGTGACTGGACTTCCCAGATATGAGGAGCAAGACAAAAACATAAAACTTGTTCTACATCAGTCCTCTGATGAGCAAAGCAAGCTGTTGCTTCTTTGACTCGTAGACAAAATCGGTATAAGGCACCAAAAAAGAAAGTTGTGGTTTTGGTAACCTGACCAACCATACTTTTTTCTGCTGACTCTAAGTCTAACCTTTTTTCAATTGTGAAAAAAAAGAAAAGAAAAAAAAGGATAAGAAAAAAAAGTGAAGGGAATTGATAATAAACAATGAACTCTGCACTGTACAATCTTCCCTGCCTTATGAGCACTCAGAGAATCCCCAATTTATGTGAAAAAAGAAGAAGTTTTTCAGTGAAAGAGAATCTGTATTTTATGTCCAGTCTGGTCTCTTCTAAGAAATGTTTTAACAAGAAGGGCAAAGCCCATACGACTCACATGCTTGACCTTGACCTTTGCATGACCTTGACCTTCAGGTGACTTTCAAGGTCAAGGTCAAACAAATACACCTAGCAATGACATCATACGCTAAGAACTGCTTTACACATTTTTCCTACCAAAATACATGTGACCTTGACCCAGGTCAAGGTCATCCAAGGTCATGCAACACAAAGCTGTTAATTCAAGACATAGTAAGCACAATGGTGCTTATTGGCACATTCTACCATGAGATATGGTCACTTTTAGTGGTTCACTACCCCATTTTGGTCACATTTCATACGGGTCAAAGTGACCTTGATCTTGATGATATGTGACCAAATGTGTCTCATGATGAAAGTATAACATGTGCCCCACATAATTATTAAGTTTGAAACAGTTATCTTCCATAGTTCAGGGTCAAGGTCACTTCAAAATATGTATACAATCCAATTTTGAAGAGCTCCTGTGACCTTGACCTTGAAGCAAAGTCAACCAAACTAGTTTCAAAAGATATGGCTTACTTTGCCCTATATACCATATATAGGTGAGGTATCCAATCTCAAAAACTCCAGAGAAATTTGAGAAAATGTGAAAAATGTCTGTTTTTTAAACAACATTTATGGCCCCTGCGACCTTGACCTTGAAGCAAGGTCAAGTCACTATGTATGTTTTTTAGGCCTTGTCATCATACACCATCATGCCACATTTGGTATTGATAGACTTAATAGTCTCCAAGAAAAATCCAACATTAAAGTTTTTGGACGCCCGGACGCCCGGACGGACGAAACAGGTGAGTACATAGACTAACTTTTGCTTCGCATGTGAGTCAAAAATGAAACGGGGGTTCAGGCCAAACTACTGGCCCTATTTTCTTTTGCCATCTTACAACAAGAAGGGCAAAGCCCATACGACTCACATGCTTGACCTTGACCTTTATATGACCTTGACCTTCAGGTGACCTTCAAGGTCAAGGTCAAACAACTAAACCTACCAATGACATCATACACAAAGAAATGCTTTACACATTTTTCCTACCAAAATACATGTGACCTTGACCCAAGGTCAAGGTCATCCAAGGTCATGCAACACAAAGCTGTTAATTCAAGACATAGGAAGCACAATGGTGCTTATTGGCACTTTCTACCATGAGATATAGTCACTTTTAGTGGTTCACTACCCCATTTTGGTCACATTTCATAAGGGTCAAAGTGACCTTGACCTTGATGATATGTGACCAAATGTGTCTCATGATGAAAGTATAATATGTGCCCCACATAATTATTAAGTTTGAAACAGTTATCTTCCATAGTTCAGGGTCAAGGTCACTTCAAAATATGTATACAATCCAACTTTGAAGAGCTCCTGTGACCTTGACCTTGAAGCAAGGTCAACCAAACTGGTATCAAAAGATAGGGCTTGCTTTGACCTATATACCACTTGTAGCTAAGGTCGCCATTCTCAATAACGTGGGAGAAAATTGGGAAGATGTGAAAAATGACGTTTTTGAGACCACATTTACGGCTCCTGTGACCTTGACCTTGAAGCAAGGTCAAGTCACTATGTATGTTTTTTGAGGCCTTGTCATCATACACCATCATGCCACATTTGGTGTTGATAGACTTAATAGTCTCCGAGAAAAATCCAACGTTTAAGTTTTTTACGGACGCACGGACGGACGGACGGACGCCCGGACGGACGGACGACACGGCTCAGTACATAGACTCACTTTTGCTTCGCATGTGAGTCAAAAATGTGAAAAATGGCTGTTTTTTAGACAACATTTATGGCCCCTGCGACCTTGACCTTGAAGCAAGGTCAAGTCACTATGTATGTTTTTTGAGGCCTTGTCATCATACACCATCATGCCACATTTGGTATTGATAGACTTAAGGGGGGACATGGCGTACAAAAACGGATTAACTCATTGAAGACGGCACTATTTTTAGCTCGTGTTGACTGGAGACGCATGTTTCTGGGCATTTTTACAGAAATTGCTGAAAAAATACTAATCAAGCAATGGAAAAACTGTTGCCATCATTAGAACGCTCTTTGTCTCCTCTATCCTTGTAGATCAATGTCATTCTCTCGTTAATTTTATTTTGAATATAGTATTGCAACAAAGATGGGTACCGTCTGGCGTGCCTGTATTTAGTTCGACTGGAGTGAGGCCGACTCTAAGCCGACAGCGTGTACGGATCAGTTTCCGATTCCTCTTCTGTCAGCAGTTCGTGCACTATACCTATGATCTGCTCCTCTAAAACTGCATCTTTTTCATCTTCGGAAAAAGGGATCACATCGTCCTTCTCATCTGATGCTTCTTTCATAGCGATTTCAACAACATCCTCATCGTCCTGCCGCGACGCCATTGTGATTTAGCGTTGAAATCGCCCCTTGCCACATGTGTAAACAAAGTCTGGCAGTGCCTTATCCTCTTCAAATTCAGAGACACAGACGATCTACAATGTTCCTCACTATCTTATAAGAGAACTAGACTACCTCGACTGGTTAAGAGCCCCTTACAACACGCACAAGAAATTTACATACGCACCGCATCATATGATGCTGTGCGTCGTCAACCGTTGCTCACCTCACCGCATCATATGATGCGGTGCGTCGTCATTGAGTTAATAGAAAATAAATCATAACTCAGCAAATATGAAAGCTATACTAATGAAATTTTATACAGAATACAAACACACTGGAAGGTATATTTAAACAAAATTTTATTGCTGAAGACTTAGTTGTTCTTGTGTTATAGCAAAATAACTGAAAAATAAACATACCAATTTTCTCCCCTCCGTGAAATTTTAATTAATAACCTTTTTATGATCAACAATGATTGTAAACAAAGAAGAAGGTCTATATTATTCAATAAGATATAATAAGTGGATTACTAACACTTCTAAATAATTTTAGTGAAATTTAGAACAAGTAACCAAAAAATGTGCTCCGGGCATAACATAATTAAATTTTTACAAAAATTAAGCAAATTCAGCTACACCTTTCTGATTGGTCTTATTGAATGCAATATTTATTCATAAATATACACACACAATTTCAGAAAGCTATCTCAATCCTAAGTGACTTTATTTTTGGGGAGAAAATCACTACCGTAGAAATAAAAACCACATTATGAGAAAATTGACTTTAAAGTTTGAGAAAGATTAAACGTTAACTACAACTGAACCATAACAGATACAATTTAATAACATAACTCATTGAATGTGTCGTTTATTTGTTATCATTGTAGCAAACTTTCAACTTATTATCTTAATTCAAAATATCAGGATAATTAGGTGAAAAGCATCACCTGTAGCAAAACATTCCCGTTTTCTGTAAGAATCGCGTAATCACGGCAACTTCCGCCGTGATAACAGCTTCGTTCAGTGCCGTGTCTGTAGATGAGAACGCGATCGCTGTTGTATCACAACCTCCAGAGGCTGTTGACACGACTTAATTTCTTTTCTGGGCTTGCTTTTTCCGTCCATTTCTGCATCTTCCGTGGAATTGTCTCGATCGAGATAGCGCGAACTTTCGCGCGCTGTAAGCGCACTTCGGAAAGAACCGATGTTTGCTTCGGCGGCCGACGTTCAGGCCGGAAACAGCCGAAGTACGGTTCGGCCGTTTCCGCCTACCACTTCCGCCAGTCGAAGTAAGGTTCGGCCGTTTCCGCCAGCCACTTCCGCCTGATCACGCTGTGATCACGCACACAAGCGGCCAATCAGAGCCTAGCTGAGAGACAGGCCGTTATTTCGAAGCTTTCCATTGGTTTGCACTGGCATCCGATTTGTACTTCGTGTGCCTTCGGTAATTATTCTTCGGTACCGGAAACAGTTGCAACGTAAAGCCGGGAAATGAAGCTTCGATGCGATACCAAACATGTGGCGTTCTTTGGAAGGAAGATGCTGAAACTAAGCTTTCAAATCTGTGCATTTTGGCTTCCTGGTTAGTACTTTTTTTTAATCTAGCGGTGGGTACCTTACAAAACAAATTGGTTTAAAATACTTTGAAACCTAAGCCAGCAAAATCGATCGCACACACGTGTAGCGGAGATGTTGTAGATTCCAAATCCGCGCTTAACACGAAACTCAATTTCTGAAAATTTTTCATGAAATTCTGCAGGCCGTGTCCCCC